>JBBBDQ010001031.1:5837500-5895000 GCA_037127315.1 Ascarosepion bandense | reverse complement strand
AAAGGAAAAGATTACAGTATTTGTATTATTCGGACTATTGTCCTCATCTGTGTTGCCATTTGTACAACGTTTTGGCCGTTGTATGCTGCAGCCTTCTTCAGGTGCTAGAAATTTTCAACTTGTAGAGCCTCTTCTGGTAGTCATGAGTTACCTTCCTCTAACCCTGTAAGTTACGGCTGAAATGTCATACAAATGGCAACAAAGATGAGGACAATAGTCTGAATACTGTAAATACTGCCTCATCTCAGAAATATAGACAAATAGAATGATCTATTATTAAACGTCGTACAAATGGCAACAAAGATGAGGACAATAGTCCGAATAATGTAAATACTGTAAATACTACCTCATCTCAGAAATATAGACAAATAGAATGATCTATTATTAAACGTCGTACAAATGGCAACAAAGATGAGGACAATAGTCCGAATAATGTATATACTGTAAATACTACCTCATCTCAGAAATATAGACAAATAGAATGATCTATTATTAAACGTCGTCCAAATGGCAACAAAGATGAGGACAATAGTCCGAATAATGTATATACTGTAAATACTACCTCATCTCAGAAATATAGACAAATAGAATGATCTATTATTAAACGTCGTCCAAATATAACAAAGATGAGGACAATAGTCCAGAATAATGTATATACTGTAAATACTACCTCATCTCAGAAATATAGACAAATAGAATGATCTATTATTAAACGTCGTCCAAATGGCAACAAAGATGAGGACAATAGTCCGAATAATGTAAATACTGTAAATACTACCTCATCTCAGAAATATAGACAAATAGCATGATCTATTAAACGTCGTACAAAAATGGCAACAAAGATGAGGACAATAGTCCGAATAATGTAACACTGTAAATACTACCTCATCTCAGAAATATAGACAAATAGAATGATCTATTATTAAACGTCGTCCAAATGGCAACAAAGATGAGGACAATAGTCCGAATAATGTATATACTGTAAATACTACCTCATCTCAGAAATATAGACAAATAGAATGATCTATTATTAAACGTCGTACAAATGGCAACAAAGATGACAATAGTCCGAATAATGTATATACTGTAAATACTACCTCATCTCAGAAATATAGACAAATAGAATGATCTATTATTAAACGTCGTCCAAATGGCAACAAAGATGAGGACAATAGTCCGAATAATGTATATACTGTAAATACTACCTCATCTCAGAAATATAGACAAATAGAATGATCTATTATTAAACGTCGTCCAAATGGCAACAAAGATGAGGACAATAGTCCGAATAATGTAAATACTGTAAATACTACCTCATCTCAGAAATATAGACAAATAGCATGATCTATTATTAAACGTCGTACAAATGGCAACAAAGATGAGGACAATAGTCCGAATAATGTATATACTGTAAATACTACCTCATCTCAGAAATATAGACAAATAGAATGATCTATTATTAAACGTCGTCCAAATGGCAACAAAGATGAGGACAATAGTCCGAATAATGTATATACCGTAAATACTACCTCATCTCAGAAATATAGACAAATAGAATGATCTATTATTAAACGTCGTCCAAATGGCAACAAAGATGAGGACAATAGTCCGAATAATGTATATACTGTAAATACTACCTCATCTCAGAAATATAGACAAATAGAATGATCTATTAAACGTCGTCCAAATGGCAAATAAAGATGAGGACAATAGTCCGAATAATGTATATACTGTAAATACTACCTCATCTCAGAAATATAGACAAATAGAATGATCTATTATTAAACGTCGTCCAAATGGCAACAAAGATGAGGACAATAGTCCGAATAATGTATATACTGTAAATACTACCACATCTCAGAAATATAGACAAATAGAATGATCTATTATTAAACGTCGTCCAAATGGCAACAAAGATGAGGACAATAGTCCGAATAATGTATATACTGTAAATACCACCTCATCTCAGAAATATAGACAAATAGAATGATCTATTATTAAACGTCGTCCAAATGGCAACAAAGATGAGGACAATAGTCCGAATAATGTAAATACTCTAAATACTATCTCATCTCAGAAATATAGACAAATAGAATGATCTATTATTAAACGTCGTACAAATAGCAACAAAGATGAGGACAATAGTCCGAATAATATAAATACTGTAAATACTACCTCATCTCAGAAATATAGACAAATACTAAAAAGATTAAGTGATAAAAAAGCGAGGAATAAGGAATGAAAAAAGATGAAAAGGAAAGAAAGGAATGAAAAAGAGAAAAGAAAGAAAATTAGAAAGAAAAAAGATCTTAATGAAAAAATAGAGGAAAGAAAAGAGACTGAAGACAAGGAAGGAAAAATGAAAGAAAAAGGAAAGAAAAATGAAATCTCTTTAGAAATGAAAATGAGAAAATAAAATTGAAAAAAAGAAAACAGCAAACATTAACCAGCGTCCACCAAACGCAGGTTAGAAAGAAAAAAAGAAGGAAAATTGTCATTCTTTGTCAAAAGATAAAGACATTCTCGTTTTCATAGTTTTCAAAATGGTGGTCCGTCTTGGCAACTGTCTCTCATCTCGTCATTCCACCTGTCTACCTTTCTGTCCAGTTATTGTGTCTTAAGGCACAATCAGGAACACAATTATTCATTCTCCATCGATTGAGGAGTCGTTCAATTAATTGCTTTCCCTGTCCAACTCCCCCCACATTCTTGCAGTAGAAAAAATAACCGTTTGCTATACGCACATATAGTATGCATGAAAATTGTTGCAAGGAAAATTTAACATGACAAACGATGAATATTTGTCTTTGGACATTAAAAATTTTATCAATATGTACCTTTCACGTAGGTTCTCATTTGCTCTGATGAACTTAGCTCAATGGTGTCCCCTATATATAAATTTACTTGAGCAACAAGATTAGCAACTAGGTCCCACCCTTTTAATGTGAAATCAATAAATTGTAAAATCAACAGTCATCTCCTATCTCACTAACCTGCATCCTCTCTCTCTCATGCTCCCTTCTCCGTTCACTCCACTCTCATCAGTATTCTCATCCTTCTCTTACCCACTTCCTGACACCCCCTATAACCTGTCACTCTTTCTCATAACTTTCTCTCATGCTCCTTTCTCCGTCCACTCCACTCTCATCAGTATTTTCATCCTTCTCTTACTCACTTCCTGACACCCCCTATAACCTGTCACTCTTTCTCATAACTTTCTCTCATGCTCCTTTCTCTGTCCAATCCACTCTCATCAGTATTCTCATCCTTCTCTTACCCACTTCCTGACACCCCCTATAACCTGTCACTCTTTCTCATAACTTTCTCTCATGCTCCTTTCTCCGTCCACTCCACTCTCATCAGTATTTTCATCCTTCTCTTACCCACTTCCTGACACCCCCTATAACCTGTCACTCTTTCTCATAACTTTCCTCCTATGTAACCCCCTGCAAAACAGTGGCAGTAAAATGCCTTGCTTGGGGCGATATGATTATAAAAAAAAAAGTTCTGTTTTCATTTTTATTCTTTTGTTCTATGAGCTATGGTCCTTCAAGACTAGGGAGATCATGGCTCTCCACAATTTCCTGTCCTTTGTTGCTCGTAATGAATTTGATCTTTTTGTTATCTCTTCTAAACTTTGTTCTACCATCCATTTACTCAAACTCTTTCTTCTTCTTCTATGTGTCGTGTCTCTTCAGGAGATTGGCGATCATGGCTCTCCACAATTTCCTGCCCTTTATAGCTCTTAATATATCTTGTCTTTTTGTTATCTCTTCTAAACCTTGTTCTGCCATCCATTTACTCAAACTCTTTCTTCTTCTTCTATGTGTCGTGTCTCTTCAGGAGATTGGCGATCATGGCTCTCCACAATTTCCTGCCCTTTATAGCTCTTAATATATCTTGTCTTTTTGTTATCTCTTCTAAACCTTGTTCTACCATCCATTTACTCAAACTCTTTCTTCTTCTTCTATGTGTCGTGTCTCTTCAGGAGATTGGCGATCATGGCTCTCCACAATTTCCTGCCCTTTATAGCTCTTAATATATCTTGTCTTTTTGTTATCTCTTCTAAACCTTGTTCTGCCATCCATTTACTCAAACTCATTCTTCTTCTTCTATGTGTCGTGTCTCTTCAGGAGATTGGCGATCATGGCTCTCCACAATTTCCTGCCCTTAATAAATCTTGTCTTTTTGTTATCTCTTCTAAATCTTGTTCTGCCATCCATTTACTTAAATTTATTCTTTTATGTGTTTTGTCCCTTCAGGACGTTGGTCATCATGGCTCTTCACAATCTCCTGTTCTTTATAACTCTAAGTAATTTCAGCCTGAATTTAAGGAATTGTCATTATTTACACTATTGTCTTCATCTTTGTTGTTTATATTGTAACATTTTGACCATTGTGCCCTCCTGCCTTCCTCAGGTATATATCAATCTAGGTAACCTCCAGGGAATTCTGAGCGGAACACTTTATTTAATCTAAAGGGGTAGACTGTTCTCATTTTACTGCTCAGATAATCCATTTTTATTTAATACTGTTCAGAAATGGGCAATTAACTGTTCAGTTATTGATTGCCTGTTTATGAGCATAAGTACACACTGCCCAACCCAGTGAATAAACTCACATCCACTATATCAACAAATTTAAAAACCATCTTTTATTAACTGTACGACAATTTTCTGTAGTGAACTTGGAACTTTTAACTTAATTTGTCTGTTGATTAGGGTGCAACTGCTGCTGCCGCTGTTAGTTGACGTTTATAAAATCTTTCTCTCAAAACAATGTTTTAGGAAAACAAGTTTCTCAAGTCCAGTAACTGTTATTGCTCTTTCCAGCATTGATGAGGGTTTCCTTTCTAACCTATTAAAATTGTACAGTACGTTAACATCTTGATTATATCATTGTTTTCCCTTTGAGTTACATGTGATATCTATCTTTGTTGTTGCTGCTCTTGGTAGTCGTCAAGTGATATAGTTTCTATTATTTTATACTGGCAGTATAACCCAGTGTTGCTCGGGTGTAATGAAAGCTTTAAAACTAATCCATGGTCCTGGAGTTCAGACTCAGCCTAAAGAATATTTGAAATAATAAAATAAATGCGACAATTTACCTGATCGCACCTAGTATATATATATATATATATATATATATATATACTAGCAGTATAGCCCGGCGTTGCTCAGGTGTAATGAAAGCTTTAAAACTAATCCATGGTCCTGGAGTTCAGACTCAGCCTAAAGAATATTTGAAATAATAAAATAAATAAATTTACCGATCGCACCTAGTATATATATATATATATATATATATATATATATATATATATATATATATACTAGCAGTATAGCCCGGCGTTGCTCAGGTGTAATGAAAGCTTTAAAACTAATCCATGGTCCTGGAGCTCAGACTCTTTGGACGTTGGCATGAAAGACTAAAAAGCAATAGTCGTTTCCAGTTAAAGCGAAACCATAGACTGAAAGAAAAATGAATGGATGTAAGTCAAATTTTGATTTCCTGGTATCGATATCAAATAAGTTTTTTTTTGTCATAAACTGAATTTTGAAGGCTAAATAAGTCCTCTGAGTAAATGGTATCATGGCTAAGACTAGGGACTACAATTATACCTACTTAGAGCCAAACCCGAAGCAAAAACTAAAATAAAAGGGCTGAAAAAAATACAGACAGGCAGATAAACAGACAAACACACAAACATCTTGCCTTTTATATATATATATATATATATATATATATATATATATTATTGATTTTCTGCACTATTGTAAGAACTGCAACCTTGAAATTTCTGAATATCGTTTCTTATGTCTTTGTCTATGAGTGTATCAAATTTGATGAAAATCGGACCACTCCTTCTATAATGCGGATTTTTCGATTATCGATTTTCGATACACAAAACCTAGCTAAGAACCCTCACAGACGCTTATAGTACAATTGTGTAAATTTTCAAGAAAATCAGTTCAGCTGTTTTGGAGTCTATAGGTAACGGGCACACACACACACACAGATACACACACAGACAAAGTTCCATTTATAAATAAGTTTTGATTAGATTTAGATTTCTAAGTTCTGTTGATTTTTTTTTGTTTTTTTTGTCCCCCTTTACACCAGTCTAATTAAAAAAGTCTAGATAAATTATGGAGGTCACTAAGTGACATAATTTAACGTCTAATAAATAAAATGAGTAAATGTTGTTGATTTCTTTCTTATCTGATATAATGAATTTTTTTTAGTTTAGTTTGGAATTTATGCATTATATATTTTAAATAATTAATAAGGTTATAAATAAGTTTTCTTTTAATTTAAAAAAAAAATTCTATATTCATATTTGTTGCTTTGGGAAAAAAATGTTTCAGCTTGATAAAGTCCATCAGATAATGAAACACATTGGCTAAGATAAAATTTATATATTTTTTAATCATTTCACCCAGTGTAAGGCATTCCACTGCCACTATTGTGCAGGGGGTTACATAGAGGAAGGTGGTTAGATATAGGAAATGTCAGAAGGAGGGTGATAGACGGGTAAGGATATTGAAGATGAGGGTTGGGTAGATGGGAAGAGTGTTTGAGAGAATGGATGCAAGTTAGTGTGTTAGGTGTCTATTGACCTTACATTTAAACTCCTGGAGATTGTAGCTGTCGAGGAAGCAAGTATGTGGAAGGGAATTCCATGGGTGGGAAGTGCGAGAAAAGAAGCTGTTGGAGTAGAAGTTGTGGTTATATTTTATTGGTTTCACTGTAAAAGGGTGGGACCTAGTTGCTAATCTAGTATCTTGTGGAAATTTGTACATAGGGGGCACTAGTGATCTGAATTCATCAGAGCAGAAGCCATGAAAGTATTTATAGAAGAGGCACAGGGAAGCCACATTGCACCAGTGAGAGAGTGACTGCAGCCGGTCTTCCAAGTCGGTATCGATCACATTACAGATTCTCCGTTGTTTTACAACATGTATTTATGAACAAAAGAAAAATGTTAGTTTTTCAAAATTTTTACATTAAGAACATTCTTAAATATAAAAGATGACCTCTCCAATAAAAAACAGGCCCATAAATAGTGTAAAAAAAAATCCTACAAAATTTCAGTTATTTTCAAGAAATTTTGTGGATTTACATATATTCCACACTGATCTATATAGGTACTAATTTATTCCACACTGATCTATAGAGGTACTAATATATTCCACACTGATTTATAGAGGTACTAATATATTCCACACTGATCTATATAGGTACTAATTTATTCCACACTGATCTATATAGGTACTAATTTATTCCACACTGATCTATATAAGTACTAATTTATTCCACACTGATCTATAGAGGTACTAATATATTCATCACTGATCTATATAAGTACTAATTTATTCCACACTGATCTATAGAGGTACTAATATATTCCACACTGATTTATAGAGGTACTAATATATTCCACACTGATCTATATAGGTACTAATTTATTCCACACTGATCTATATAGGTACTAATTTATTCCACACTGATCTATATAAGTACTAATTTATTCCACACTGATCTATATAGGTACTAATATATTGCACACAGATCTATAGAGGTACTAATATATTCCACACTGATTTATAGAGGTACTAATATATTCCACACTGATCTATATAGGTACTAATTTATTCCACACTGATCTATATAGGTACTAATATATTGCACACAGATCTATAGAGGTACTAATATATTCCACACTGATTTATAGAGGTACTAATATATTCCACACTGATCTATATAGGTACTAATTTATTCCACACTGATCTATATAGGTACTAATTTATTCCACACTGATCTATATAAGTACTAATTTATTCCACACTGATCTATAGAGGTACTAATATATTCCACACTGATTTATAGAGGTACTAATTTATTCCACACTGATCTATATAGGTACTAATATATTCCACACTGATCTATATAGGTACTAATATATTCCACACTGATCTATATAGATACTAATATATTCCACACTGATCTATATGGGTACTAATATATTCCACACTGATCTATATAAATACTAATATATTCCACACTGATCTATATAGGTACTAATATATTCCACACTGATCTATATAGGTACTAATTTATTCCACACTGATCTATATAGGTACTAATATATTGCACACAGATCTATATAGGTACTAATATATTGCACACAGATCTATAGAGGTACTAATATATTCCACACTGATCTATATAAATACTAATATATTCCACACTGATCTATATAAATACTAATATATTCCACACTGATCTATATAAATACTAATATATTCCACACTGATCTATAGAGGTACTAATATATTCCACACTGATCTATATAAGTACTAATATATTTCACACTGATATATATATATAAGTACTTATATATTCTGCACTGATCTCAGTAAAAAAAAAAAAAAACTAATTATGTACTATACTAGTAGTAGCAGGCCTCTGTTGGTCAGGGTTGACCATGGGTAGCATCCTTGTTATCTGCTTCGCTGGAGCATTGGCGTCTGTGACTGTAGAATTTGATGCAGGAGTGATGGTCTTCGTTGCAAAGTCTGCATTTATGTTTTGTTTTCTATACTAAATTTATCATAACCAACTTAATCATATGCAATAACTTTTCTCAGTCTAATAGTGTTTTAAAAAAGACCTACATTGTATACCAGTTTAAATGTCCTTTGTGAGATTGTATCTCTGCCCAAAATTAATTGCGTATGATGGACTAATGACCACAAAATTATCAAGATGTCTTACACTTTATTTGTCGGATACAAATTCTATTGCATAGTTTCTGAAAACACGTTCATGTCAACCTTCAAAATACAGGAAAGTACTTGTTGACAACACCAATATAATACACCACTATTATAAATAAAGAAAAAACTTAAGAAAAATAAAGAAAACTTCAAACTCTTGAGGCTTTCTATACCAAAAGCAACTGACTAATACTGAACAATATTTATTACATGTATTATAGCAATGTTTGAAAATGCCTTTTAGTAGATTAACATATCAACTCCATGTTGCAGTTTAACATCTCTAGTTATCCCCTTTGCTATGGGAATGATTTTGCATTCAGAAATATGGTTTTGTTGTTAACATTTTGTTCTCTCATGTGGGAGGACGTCATTGAACCTCAATTCCAGTTTAAGACCTGCATCTGCTATTCGGTGACCATTATTGTTGCATACCAATGTTTTATGTCAACACAAGGGAATATCATCTTTGATGGTGAATATCTTTATGGTAATGTTCCTACAACCACCCTGAAGATGGCTCACTCATGTAAGCCGAAAGCTTAGGACAAGCATAACAAAAAACATATCCAAATGTTTGACAATTTTTGTCTTCATTTTCCTCAGAAATTAAAGCTAAAATATGATGTTTAGAATGGCTCCTGTTTAAATATAACAAACATTCATTTAACAATATATGTTTAAATAATTATCTGCTACCTCAATAAATTACATATATATTAGTATATCGAGGCAGCAGATGATTTTCTAAACATATACTGTTAAATATAAGAGACAATGAATGTCTGTTATGTTTAATCATACATAATAATTACAAACAAGATGAAAAAACTCTCAAAAACATAATACGTAAAAATGTTAAACCAATAAATAATAATCAAATTAAGCTCATCATATATTATAAAAAATTTAAAACAATTGACCTCATAGTCTCTAATAACCTTACAACCACACACCTAAATCCTCTACAGAAAACCAACGTAGTCTATCAATTTATATGCCCGTTCAAAGATTGTATTTCTGATACTACTAATAAACCCACTACATATATTGGTTTTTCTAAAATCACACTCACCTGTAGACTTACCTGTCACATTTCTGATCAGATTTCGATTAAACAACGTTACTTAGAAAAACAGTCATGTAGGTAATATCAGACAGATTTTAATCAACAATACAAAAATCCTCATTCATACACACAGTAAAAAGAACCTTCAGATATTGGAGGCCATCTACATTAAATCTAAACAATCCACACTTAATAAAATCACATTTAAATCTGGTCAAAACACATTACATTGCATTTAAATATATGGTTCTGTTAACATTTCAGGCTCTCACGTGGTGTAACGTCATAGAACCACATTACAACTTTATGAACTGCGTTTGCTATTTGGTGACTGTTGTAATTTCTTAGCAAAGTTTTATGTCAACACAAGATAAAATTGTCTTTGATGGTGGATGTTTTTATGTTAACGTTCCTGCAACTTTTCTGAAGATGGCTCATGTGAGCCGAAAGCTTAGAATCAACTTAATAAAAAATTATCCAAATTTTGGAGAATTTTTGTCTTTATTTTCACCTGAAATTAAAGTCAAAAGACGATGTTTAGAACAGCCCATGATTAAACATTAGAGACATTCATTGTCTGTTTTATATATATATATATATATAAATCTATCTATCAATCTAAATCTAATCTAATCTAATCTAATCTATCTAAACTTATTTATAAATGGAACTTTGTCTCTGTGTGTGTGTGTGAGTCCATTACCTATAGACTCCGAAATGGCTGAACCAATTTTCTTGAAAATTTACACAGTTGTACTATAAGTGTCTGCGAGTGTTCTTATCTAGTTTTTGTGTCAAGGTACCCCCGATAAATCTCGATAATCGAAAAAATTGGGTTATAGAAGGAGTGGTCCGATTTTAATCAAATTTGATACGCTCATAGACAAAGACATAAGAAACGATATTCAGAAGTTTCAAGGTTGCAGTTCTTACAATAGTGCAGAAAATCGATAATATATATAAAAGGCAAGATATTTGTGTGTGTGTCTGTTTATCTGTCTGTATGTCCTTTATACAAATCCACAATTTTTATCCGATTCTCACCAAACTTCACACAAATATTCTTTAGGCTGGGTCTTATCTCCAGGGGATGTGCGTTGTGGCGCAGTGGATATCGACTCGGAACGAGAAATCGGAGAGCCGAGTTCAAATTCCAGTTGAATCCATTGTATTCACTTACCCTCAAATACCCTTGGGAAAGGTATTAATCCGTCTCTTCCTTCCAGTTATGGGTTAAATAACAGGACAGATTGGATTCTATAGCCTTGGTCGGCAACCAGTCTACCGCAGAAAGCAATGGCAACCTACTGCGGGATAATCTTCTGCCCAGTCAGTCATGTCTCGAAAGAGACATGATCGCCCTAAGCGTGTATCACGTATGGCACTTAACTGACTAACTTATCTCCAGGACCATGGATTACTTTTAAAGATTTCATTACACCCGAGCAACGCCGGGCTATGCTGCTAGTGTATGTATATATATATATATATATATATATATATATATACATGAGTTATTTTATGCTAAGTAATAACTTGAATGTGAGGAACACTGAATCTTCTTGAATTTAATGTTCAATAACAACTTCTTCCAAACAATATTAACAATTCCATTAAACCCAGGGATGTAAGTGAGTATTTCAAATATCTAACAATGTCATAATTTCATCTGAGCAACACAAAATTACCCTCTCACAATAGTGTCCAATGTATTTATGAGGATTGGAACACACCTATTGATATTCATAGGTACACATATAACAATTTCCTTATAAATTAATGAATCATAAATATTGAACTGAATTAATTATAATTGTATTAGTTTTTAGAATGTTGTAAATATAAAATTATTCTTTTAAATAAACAATCAAATAGTGTTTAATATTTCCTTATAAATTGGTAAATGATAAATATTGCATTGAATTCATTTTAATTGTATTAGTTTTTAGAATGTTGTAAATATAAAATTATTCTTGTAAATAAACAATCTAATAAATAGTGTTTAATATTTCCTTATAAATTGGTGAATGATAAATATTGCATTGAATTCATTTTAATTGTATTAGTTTTTAGAATGTTGTAAATATAAAATTATTCTTGTAAATAAACAATCTAATAAATAGTGTTTAATATTTCCTTATAAATTGGTGAATGATAAATATTGCATTGAATTCATTTTAATTGTATTAGTTTTTAGAATGTTGTAAATATAAAATTATTCTTGTAAATAAACAATCTAATAAATAGTGTTTAATATTTCCTTATAAATTGGTGAATGATAAATATTGCATTGAATTCATTTTAATTGTATTAGTTTTTAGAATGTTGTAAATATAAAATTATTCTTGTAAATAAACAATCAAATAGTGTTTAATATTTCCTTATAAATTGGTGAATGATAAATATTGCATTGAATTCATTTTAATTGTATTAGTTTTTAGAATGTTGTAAATATAAAATTATTCTTTTAAATAAACAATCAAATAGTGTTTAATATTTCCTTATAAATTGGTGAATGATAAATATTGCATTGAATTCATTTTAATTGTATTAGTTTTTAGAATGTTGTAAATATAAAATTATTCTTGTAAATAAACAATCAAATAGTGTTTAATATTTCCTTATAAATTGGTGAATGATAAATATTGCATTGAATTCATTTTAATTGTATTAGTTTTTAGAATGTTGTAAATATAAAATTATTCTTGTAAATAAACAATTAAATAGTGTTTAATATTTCCTTATAAATTGGTGAATGATAAATATTGCATTGAATTCATTTTAATTGTATTAGTTTTTAGAATGTTGTAAATATAAAATTATTCTTGTAAATAAACAATCAAATAGTGTTTAATATTTCCTTATAAATTGGTGAATGATAAATATTGCATTGAATTCATTTTAATTGTATTAGTTTTTAGAATGTTGTAAATATAAAATTATTCTTTTAAATAAACAATCAAATAGTGTTTAATATTTCCTTATAAATTGGTGAATGATAAATATTGCATTGAATTCATTTTAATTGTATTAGTTTTTAGAATGTTGTAAATATAAAATTATTCTTGTAAATAAACAAATTTACTTTCCTATAATTCTAATCATTGACTGAACTCAGGTACGTCGCCATTTTGCAAGTCATGATCAGACGAGTATTCAGAACCAATAAAATATTTTTTTCTTTTATGAGAATCATGAACATGCAGGATGTACAGGTGGTATAATAGTGACTTTGAATGGAAAATTGGAGAGCCAAGTTCAAACTCCAGTCAAGTTTATTAAATTAATTTACACATACACCGTTGTGCAAAATAATTGAAACAACTGCTTTAGTTTCCTTTCTTTTATCATACGGTAAGTTTTAGACCCACTAGAGTGACAGGGTGTAATCTTTTTTTTTTTCTCAAATTAGATCATTTGCAGTGGTGTGCAGTAATAGGAATCTATTTTCAGAGTGGATGATGGAATGTGTTTGGCCTTGAAAAATATTGGGCTATTCGTGATTGCATCAGATTTTTATCACGCCAAGACACTATTGTCTTGAATGTTGATTAGTTGTTTGACAGACATTGTTTATGACAGATGTTACTCCAAGGAAGCGTATAAATTGTAACACTGCACAAACACACTGGCAAACCTTACAGAGAGGTCACAGATATTGTTGGTGTCAGCCTTTAAGCTGTCAGTCATGTCATCAAGGTGAAGAAACAAATGGGATCCATCAGTCCAAACCAGTCGGAAAATGTGGTCGGAAGAGAAGAGCAGCGCCAAGAGATGACGTATACGTGATCAGTGAAAGTGTGAAAGATCCTAGGAAGACATTATTCGTTTTGTTTAAATTAATTTACACAAGGGTGTAAGTGCCCTTGGGAAAGTATGAAAGGTATGAAGCCACGTCTTCTCCCCTAATCTCTGGGTTAAATAGCAGGAAAGGGCTAAGCTCTCATGTAAGAAGGAAAGCTGAATTCAAAACCATAACAATTGTCCATGGTCCAGCAGTGAAGATGTAAAAACAAAGAATCGTTGAGTTAAGGTGACTGAAATAGCAACGCAAAGACATTTGACAAAGTATGCCACAAAGACCGGTAAATTTGTTCCTCGAAGGCCTTTACCCCATCAAATCTTTCCAAAACATCCCTAATTCCGTGCAAATGTATATGCTGAACTCAAATTGATAATAGTTTATTGAAGAAACCTATCTTTTTCATGTTATCGACCAGAAAACAATCAGACTATATCTCACCCCTTACCACTGTTCTCATATCTGATTCACCACTGAATGACTTGAGGCATAGGATACTTATTTCGACCTATTTACTCCCTTTGAGCAATTACTCCGCGATTTGTTTGATTACGGAACTCAATTTCCGCATATTAATTGCAAAAAGGAAGTAAATTGGTCGAAAAATTGGCAAACTACGTGTGAAGTCATTCTGCAGTGAATAACATTTTTGAAGTGTGGTTACGGGGTGAGATAAACAGCGACAAGAAGCTCGATATTTTTCTGGTCGGTAACTTGAAAAAAGATAAGTTTCGTCAATAAACAATTATCGATTTGAGTTTAGCATTTACATTCTATTATTAAACGTCGTACAAATGGCAACAAAGATGAGGACAATAGTCTGAATAATGTAAATACTACCTCATCTCAGAAATATAGACAAATAGATTGATCTATTATTAAACGTCGTACAAATGGCAACAAAGATGAGGACAATAGTCGGAATAATGTAAATACTGTAAATACTACCTCATCTCAGAAATATAGACAAATAGAATGATCTATTATTAAATGTCGTACAAATGTCAACAAAGATGAGGACAATAGTCCAAATAATGTAAATACTGTAAATACTACCTCATCTCAGAAATATAGACAAATAGAATGATCTATTATTAAACGTCGTACAAATGGCAACAAAGATAAGGACAATAGTCGGAATAATGTAAATACTGTAAATACTACCTCATCTCAGAAATATAGACAAATAGAATGATCTATTATTAAATGTCGTACAAATGGCAGCAAAGATGAGGACAATAGTCCAAATAATGTAAATAATGTAAAAAAGCTAGTGCTGGACTTTTATATGATATCAGTCCTTCAATATGGCAGTGAATGCTAGAAAAAGAAGGAAAGACTTGAAACAACAAATGTAGTTCTACAGAAGGATGCTGCGGATAACATGAACCAAACAATGACGAGGTTTTGGAGAGGATGGACACAAAAAGGAAACTGATACTTTATATCAGGAAAAGACAGCTGAAGTTTCTGAGACATGTAATGAGGAAGGAGGGCTTGAAGAACCTGATACTCACAGGTAAGATAAATAATGGAAATGAAAAGGAAACTGATACTTAACATCAGGAAAAACAGCTGAAGTTTCTGGGACATGTAATGAGGAAGGAGGACTTGGAGAACCTAATGCTCACAGGATGGATAAAAGGAAGAAGAGATAAAGGAAAGCAATGTGTGACAAACTTGATGGTCTTGAGCAGATGGATGGTGGAAAGAGGTTTGAGCGGTATAACAGGAGAAGCGACATAGGGCAGGTAGATGCTCGCCTACATCCTAAAGGGACATTGCAAATAGAAGAAGTAGCATTAGCAGCATTACCCCACCACACCTGCTACATAGTTTTCGTGTCATGTTGCATTAATGTTTTTTGCTGAAACTTCAATTGTCAGCATTTAGAGAAAATTGTTTTTATATAATCGATATAATTAATACTAGCAGAACCTGTGGAATTTCCCTGGAAGGATAATTCTGATTTCCTGGGAAAATTTCACTTTGTCATACTACAAATGATAGTAACGTCTTCAAACATAAAGGTATTGGATATTAAAATAACAATAACACAGAGTGTAATTTTATTAAAATATCTATAAAAGTAATGTCCATAGAAGCTACTTTACTGTAATCTTATATTAAGCAGCGTATGCACAGACCATTACCAAAATACTGTATGCTATTTTGTGAGAGATTTTGAAAGAGAAATTTTTTTTATATTACTGAAAAATCATGGCTCCATGACCAAGACCAACTGGGTAATGGCCAAGGGGGTAGAGGCCAGAATTTTGTTATTAGGTCACAGGATATGACAACAAACCTACCTATTTTTACTATATTCTACAGTACACACACACACACACACACACAAACAATTACTGCTACAACCACCAGCTGAAGCTGCTACTGATACGGTAATGCTATAGGCTCTCTCTCCTCCCACTCTCTCTCACTTTACTACCCTTCCGTTTGGCAAAGGTGAGAGAAAGGCTGAGGAGGTTGAAGATGTTTATAAAAAGATAGAAGGGAAGGAAAAGCTCGTATAGAGAGTAAGTGTGTTATCTTTCTTCAGTGGCGTAACAGACAGAGGAACTAAGTAACAAACTAAGTAACAAACTAAGTAACAAACTAAGTAACAAACTAAGTAACAAATAAGTAACAAACTAAGTAACTAAGTAACAAACTAAGTAACTAAGTAACAAACTAAGTAACTAAGTAACAAACTAAGTAACTAAGTAACAAACTAAGTAACAAACTAAGTAACAAACTAAGTAACTGACAAAGGAAGGAACAAGCAGAATTTTTTATGATTAATTAAAAGTCAATAACATTGGGTTAATGTTAATTAATTTTGAAGTTTAATGATGCTTTTCAAAGCTTTTCTTTTTCAAAGAATTTTCTTGAAGAGTAATTTGAAATTGACTGATACGGTAATGCTATAGGCTCTCTCTCCTCCCACTCTCTCTCTTTTTACTACCCTTCCGTTTGGCAAAGGTGAGAGAAAGGCTGAGGAGGTTGAAGATGTTTATAAAAAGATAGAAGGGAAGGAAAAGCTCGTATAGAGAGTAAGTGTGTTATCTTTCTTCAGTGGCGTAACAGACAGAGGAACTAAGTAACAAACTAAGTAACAAAGTAACAAACTAAGTAACAAACTAAGTAACAAACTAAGTAACGAAGTAACAAACTAAGTAACTGACAAAGGAAGGAACAAGCAGAATTTTTTATGATTAATTAAAAGCCAATAACATTGGGTTAATGTTAATTAATTTTGAAGTTTAATGATGCTTTTCAAAGCTTTTCTTTTGCAAAGAATTTTCTTGAAGAGCAATTTGAAATGCTTCTCCTATTTCCAACCAACATGTGAATGAGTCGACAGGAAAGACTTTGTTTCAATTCCCCTGGAGAATGAAAAAAAATAAAAAACAGAATCTAATGCAGTTAGCCGTAATTCAAAGTAATTGACAGACTAAAGTTCCTTGCGTGTTTGGAAAATCTGCAAGCAAAATCTTTTGTTTCCACTCAATGTTTTTGATTTTTGTAAGTAGATTGCCCGAAAGAAAATGTTACCTCGGATTTTTACCTCTTGCCCCAAGGAATGGAAGAGAGAAAAATCATCTAAAGCAGATGAAGATATAATTTCAAATGAAACGAGTATTACTACGATAGAATGAGAAAAAGTTAAGCAAGACTATTGATTTTTTTTTGTGTGTGTTGGGGTGAGGCGACCAATTTAGACAGCAGCAAAAAAATTTAGGCTAAAAGATTTTTCAGCATTTTTAATTTTTCTGGAGAAATTCTGTCGTCTTGATTTTACAAGCTTTATCAACAGACCCGCCATTCTACTGACATTAAAAGTAGTGTTATCATCTTGAATTTTATTATGAATTTTTGACAAATATTGCTATCATCTTAATTTCAGTTACTTTACATCACAACGCAATTTAAAATGAAGTTTACATTCCTATCAGTCAATAAGTGCCATACATGATACACACTTGAGCGATCATGTCTTGAAAGAGACATAACTAATCAGGCAGATCATCCTGTAGTTTGCTATTGCTTTCTGCCGTAGAATGGTTGCCAGCCGAGGCTATAAAACCAAATTTGTCCTGCCATTTAACTCATAGCTGGAGAGAGAAGAGATAGATTATATTATATTATTATATCAATAATAATTAGTGAGGGATCAGTTTATTACTTCAAAACAATAGAAAAACCGATCCCCCACTTTATGCCCATTAGAAGTTTTAGCTATGTTTCCAACTATTATATTGAGTCAGTCAGTTAAGTGCCATACGTGATATACGTTTTGGGTGATCATGTCTCAAAACAGACATGACTGACTGGGCAGAAGATTATCCCACAGTAGGTTGCCATTACTTTCTGCGGTAGACTGGTTGCTGACCAAGGCTATAGAACCCAATCTGTCCAATTATTTAACCCATAACTGGAGGGAAGAGATGGATTAATACCTTTCTCAAGGGTATTTGTGCGTAAGTGAATGTAAGGAATTCAACTGGAATTTGAACTCGGCACCCCGATTTCTCGTTCTGAGTCGATATCCACTGCACTACAACACACATCTCACATTTCTATAAAGATACAAATTCTAAAGCATTCTTTCAAAGAAAACACTGACTGAATGCATTTCTACAGTAAAATGTCATCTCCAATAAAATATCTATAGTAAAATATATTTTTTAATGCATTCGGGTCAGGAAGTTTTTTCCGCCTGAATCCATCTTGCACATATACAAATCAACCATTCGTCCGTGCATAGAATACTGCTGTCATATATGGTCAGGCGCCCCTGCTGTTCATCTCAGTGTTCTCAATAGGCTCCAAAGGAGAATCAGTAATGTGATAATTACTGACCTGTCAGCTCGACTCCAGCCACTTTCGCATTGGCTGGATGTGGCTTCCCTCTGTCTCTTCTACAAATATTTTCATGGCTTCTGCTCCGACAAACTTAAGTCACTGGTGCCCCTGCCATATAAATTTACTCGTGCAACCAGACTGGCAACAAGGTCCCACCCATTTACAGATAGATCTACCAAATGCAGCCAACAATTCTACTCCATCAGCTTCTTTACTTGCACTTTCCGCCTGTGGAACTCCTTTCCATATACTTGCTTTCCTGACGGCTAAAACCTCCAGCAATTTAAATGCAATGTCAAAAGAAGTTTCCAAGTACATTCCTATAATAAAATAACCTTCCTAATACATTCCTATAATAAAACAACCTTCCTAATGCATATCTATAACAAAATAAGTTTCCAAATACATTCCTATAATAAAATATCTTTCCCAATACATTTCTATAATAAAATATCTCTCCCAATACATTCCTATAATAAAATATCTCTCCCAATACATTCCTATAAAATATCTGTCCTAATGCATTCCTATAATAAAATAACTCTCCCAATACATTCCTATAATAAAATAACTCTCCCAATACATTCCTATAATAAAATAACTCTCCCAATACATTCCTATAATAAAATATCTCTCCCAATACATTCCTATAATAAAATATCTCTCCCAATACATTCCTATAATAAAATATCTCTCCCAATACATTCCTATAATAAAATATCTCTCCCAATACATTCCTATAAAATATCTCTCCCAATACATTCCTATAAAATATCTCTCCTAATGCATTCCTATAATAAAATAACTCTCCCAATACATTCCTATAATAAAATAACTCTCCCAATACATTCCTATAATAAAATAACTCTCCCAACACATTCCTATAATAAAATAACTCTCCCGATACATTCCTATAATAAAATAACTCTCCCAATACATTCCTATAATAAAATATCTCTCCCAATACATTCCTATAAAATATCTCTCCTAATGCATTCCTATAATAAAATAACTCTCCCAATACATTCCTATAATAAAATAACTCTTCCAATACATTCCTATAATAAAATATCTCTCCCAATACATTCCTATAAAATATCTCTCCCAATGCATTCCTATAATAAAATAACTCTCCCAATACATTCCTATAATAAAATAACTCTCCCAATACATTCCTATAATAAAATATCTCTCCCAATGCATTCCTATAATAAAATAACTCTCCCAATACATTCCTATAATAAAATAACTCTCCCAATACATTCCTATAATAAAATAACTCTCCCAATACATTCCATAATAAAATAACCTTGCCAATTCATTCCTATAAGAAAATATCTCTCCCAATGCAATCCTATAAGAAAATAACCTTCCCAATCTGTTCCTATAAAATGTCCTTCTTAATGCATTCCTATAATGTCCCTCCCAGTGCATTCCAATAATTCTTATGATAAAATAAAATTCCCAATCCATTCCTATAATAAAATGTCCCCTCCCAATGCATTCCTATTATAAAATAGCCTTTGAAATGCATTCCTGTGGTAAAATGACCTTAATGTATTCCTATAATAAAAAAAAAAAACCTTCCCCATGCATTCATGTAACAAAATTTTTCTATTGTGAAACATTTTCTTAGTTAATAATAATCATGTATTCAATTGCAATTGCTTAAAAATGAGAAAAGAAACATTTTTAATTCCCTTTTCTACCCCCTACCCAATATGTATTGAGAATTGCACTTATGGCCATTGAAGTATTAATGAAAAAGAAAAAAAACATTTATTGAAGAAGCAATTAATATTTTGTTTATTAAGATTAACAATTTCATCATCACACATGGAAATCCCTCTGTACAATATCTGATTAAATCTTACAGCTCACTATCATAAATCTTGTCATCCGAGAGGAGAATGAGTGAAGGTGATATTTACTATGCAGTTTCAGTGCCTTAAAGAAAAGACACGCCCATGCCACCCTCCTAAAAAAACACATCTGAATTTTGTTTGTGCAATGCACGTGTTGCCAAACTAAATATTATTGCATTTCATTGCTTGCTCCCACAGACAATTGGCACGCATTTATTTTTTGTTGATGTTGCTGCTGCAGTTACTTCTCGATACAATCAGTCGTTCAGAAAACAGAATTCTCCTATCATTGTTTCGTCATCCTTTAAATTGTCTCCATTTCTTTTTTTTTTCTCTCTTTTTCTTTCACTGACATTTTCATTGCGTAAACTCCACCAAGGAGTGTGGTGCCACGTCTCCCAAAATCACAAGGTAATACTGCTGGGGTTTTTATAGCAGCTAAGGTTTTACAGGATGAAATTCCTTACCCAACTGTTTTTGGATATAGATTTTTTTTTTCAACCTTTTCACCTCAAGCAAGGTGATAAAGCTACTAAGATGCAAGTGGCTACTGAGAGTAAAAAAAATAATGAAAATACTTTAGTAAACTGAAGGAAACAAGAAATAATTCTTTATTCCTGTTCAAAAAGCTAGTGAGGAGTTTGAACCAGATGATGAACTGCTTTTATCTACTCCTTTTATGAGAAAAAAAGAAGGAACAGAAAATCAGATCCTATAGAGGAAACAAGGGATATACCTCTACTCCTGTTCAAAAGACTGGGGAGGAATGGACAGTTTTACACACTTTTTGCCCAGGTAAGAGGTTACTAGGAGTGAAAGAGAATGAGAAAACTTTAGAAGGAACCAGAAACCTAATCCTAAAAAGGAAACAAGGGATAAACCCTCTACTCCTGTTCAAAAGACCTTTTTACCCAGGTAAGAGGCGACTGGGAATGAAGGAGAATGAAAAGACTTTAGAAGAAACCGGGAACCCAATCCTAAACAGGAAAGAAAGGATAAACCTTTACTCCTGTTCAAAAGAGCGGAAAGGAATGGTCAGTTTTACACACTTTTTGCCCAGGTAAGAGGCTACTGAGAGTGAAAGAGAATGAAAAGACTTTAGGAGGAACCGGGAACCCTAATCCTAAACAGGAAAGAAGGGATAAACCCTCTACTCCTGTTCAAAAGACTGGAAAGGAATGGACAGTTTTACACACTTTTTGCCCAGGTAAGAGGCTACTGGGAGTGAAAGAGAATGAAAAGACTTTAGAAGGAACCAGAAACCCAATCCTAAACAGGAAAGAAGGGATAAACCCTCTACTCCTGTTCAAAAGACTGGAAAGGAATGGACAGTTTTACACACTTTTTGCCCAGGTAAGAGGCTACTGGGAGTGAAAGAGAATGAAAAGACTTTAGAAGGAACCAGAAACCCAATCCTAAACAGGAAAGAAGGGATAAACCCTCTACTCCTGTTCAAAAGACTGGAAAGGAATGGACAGTTTTACACACTTTTTGCCCAGGTAAGAGGCTACTGGGAGTGAAAGAGAATGAAAAGACTTTAGAAGGAACCAGAAACCCAATCCTAAACAGGAAAGAAGGGATAAACCCTCTACTCCTGTTCAAAAGACTGGAAAGGAATGGACAGTTTTACACTTTTTGCCCAGGTAAGAGGCTACTGGGAGAAAGAGAATGAAAAGACTTTAGAAGGAACCGGGAACCCAATCCTAAACAGGAAAGAAGGGATAAACCCTCTACTCCTGTTCAAAAGACTGGAAAGGAATGGACAGTTTTACACACTTTTTGCCCAGGTAAGAGGCTACTGGGAGTGAAAGAGAATGAAAAGACTTTAGAAGGAACCGGGAACCCAATCCTAAACAGGAAAGAAGGGATAAACCTCTTTTGGGTTGTCACATAATTGACATCATCATATCTTTGTTGACTATTGCCTTTCAAGCCTTTGTTGTCACCTGTGTTTTTTAATTTTGATGTCAATCATATCTTTGTCGTTTATTGTCTGGGTTTCTGTTTTTAATGTTGCACCTCGTCACCATCATCCACGGCCAGAATATATTTTTGTCAATCAATGTAACATATTACATGAATAACTGAAGCCTTAACTGAAGTTTTTTCCGTCTGAATCTATCCTGCACATATGTAAATCTACCATCTGCCCGTGTATTGAATACTGCTGTCACATTTGGTCGGGTGCCCCTGCTATTCTCCTCGGGGTTCTTGACAAAATACAACGGAGAATCTGTAATGTGATCGATACCGACTTGGCAGACCAGCTGCAGTCACTGTCTCACCGGTGTGACGTGGCTTCCCTGTGCCTCTTCTATAAATACTTTCACGGCTTCTGCTCCGATGAACATAGATCACTGGTGCCCACTAGGTACAAATTTGCATGAGATACTAGACTAGCAATTAGGTCCCACCCTTTTACAGTGAAACAGATAAGATGTAACCGCAATTTCTACTCTAACAGCTTCTTTTTTCACACTTCCTGACTGTGGAATTCCCTTCCATATACTTGCTTCCCCGACAGCTACAATCTCCAGGAGTTTAAATGTAAGGTCAATAGACACCTCCTAACACACTAACTCTCATCCATTCTCTCAAACACTCTTCCCATCTACCCAACCCTTATCCTCGGTATCCCTACCCGTCTATCACTTTCCTGACATTTCCTATATCTAATCACTCTTTCTCATCACTTTCTCCTATGTAACCCCTTGCACTATAGTGGCAGTGGAATGCCTTGCTCAGGGTGAAATGATTTAAAAAAAAAAAAAGCCTATGTTTTCAACTCGTGTCTCTCGATGTTCAGATAATGAGGGACTGATTTATTTTCATGACTTATCAGTTCTTTTTATTGTTAAAAAAACAATCTTTGGGTTGTAGTCGAGGCATCTGTTACATGATGGTGTCTTATCATCAATGAAATATAGTAAAACAAAATGGGACTCATTTACATCACTTACATTGTTCGGACTGTTGTCCTCATCTTTATTGCCATAGTCACGACATTTCAGCCATTGTACAATGTAAATAATGAAAATACTACCACATCTCAGAAGTATAGACAAATAAAGAGTTCAGTTCAAAATTTCTAGCATCTGAAGAAGGCTAGAGTGTACAATGGCCGAAATGTCATAAACATGGCAAGAAAGATGACAACAGTCCGAACAATGTAAATAATGTAAATACTACTTCATCTCAGAAATATAGACAAATAGAATGATCTATTATTAAACATCGTACAAATGGCAAGAAAGATGAAGACAATAGTCCGAAAAATGTAAATACTGTAAATACTACTTCATCTCAGAAGTATAGACAAATAAAAGGTTCATTTCAAAATTCCTGGCCCCTGAAGAAGGCCAGAGCGTTCAATGTCTGAAATGTAGTCAATATGGCAATAAAGATGAGAACAACAGCCCAAACAGTGTAAATGATGCAAATTCTGCTTCATCTTAGAATTTTGGAAAAATATTGAAGGTACAATGTAGGATATAATGAAAATAAATTAATCATCGAAAGAAATTCTGAAATTACAGGGACATTATTTCTTTCTACTAACTCTAGACAATGGATTAAATGTCTGTATATTTGTAAAGGTAACTTATAATTGAAAGCAAACAACTAAAATATTTTTGAAGCATAATAATTGCTTTGGTGCTCAAAATAGGGTTGTTTTGTTTTGTTTTAGCATTTGAATTCGAGACCTTTTCAATTTCAAAGCTTACAATCGCAAAGTATAATAAAATGAAGCCTGTGTTGAAATCTTCAGCCAGGAAACATTACCCAGGGTCAGTGCAAGGGTTCTCCACCCCCCACCCCCCAATTAATCTATGATGCAGACCCTCATCTATGATACAGCTCACCCCATTCTACTTCATCTCAATTTTCATAAGGTAGTATTCATATAAAATATGGTCCTGGGTATGACGGTAAACTGCATCTGGCAGCAAGGCCTCTTATTGGGAGGTTATGAGGAGCATGGAACCACCTCTTAATTGCTGTTGTTCTTAGGTCCACCCTGACCCGGAGTGGTAGCACCTGTTAGGGTCCTAGCTATGGGCAAATAGTTAACCCCCAAACTGGGGTCAAAACACTATGAAAGTATAAAAATAGACTTTTATAGAAAAATATACATTTTTGAAAGAAAAAAAAATTATTACCAGCAATATATTTTTTAATATAAAACTAGTTTTCTAAAATAAAAAATATAAAAAAACTTTTCTATTGAAATCTGACTAAATGAAGAAAAAAATATTACCAACAATATATTTTTGAAAAAAAAGTATTATCACGACACATTTTTGATGGAAAAAAATTATTCTCAGCAAAACATCTTTGAATACAATACTAGAAGACATTTTCAGTTTTTATAAAAAAAAAGAATAAAAACAAAAAATTTTCATTAAAATCTGACTAAATCAACCTTCTCACGATAATTGAAGATTAAAAAAAATACTTGAAATCCCATTTTTGGCATTAAATAATCCACAGAGGTTGATATGCCATTAAACAAAACTCAAACTCTACCTTGAGTTGTCCTTGAGCCATTTGTAAATGAAATTAAGTGAAAAAAAAAATTGTGCTTAAGTATCTTCAGTAAATCTTCCGATTGAGCAACTCTAATTCGTCCACCGGACGAACATATCTTTCAAGTCTTTTAGAATGTCTCTTCCTCTTGTGGATGTGCGTTGTGGTGCATTGGATATTGGATATGAGAAATTGGGGAGCAGAGTTTGAATTCCAGCTGAATTCATTGCCTTCACTTACGCGCAAATACCTTTGAGAAAGGTATTAATCCGTCTATTCCTTCCAGTTATGGGTTAAATAACAGGACAGATTGGGTTCTATAGCCTTGGTCGGCAACCAGTCTACCACAGAAAGCAATGGCAACCTACTGCGGGATAATATTCTGCCCAGTCAGTCATGTCTCTTTTGAGACATGATCACCCAAAATGTGTATCACGTATGGCACTTAACTGACTGACTGAATATAATAGTTGGAAACATAGTTATAACTTCTACTGAACATAAAGTGGGGGGTCAGTTTTCTATTGTTATGAAGTAGAAAACTGATCCCCCACTAATTATACTTAATACAATAATGTAATATAATCTATCTCTTCTCCCTCCAGCTATGAGTCAAATGGCAGAACAGATTGTGTTCTATAGCCTTGGTTGGCAACCAGTCTACCGCAGAAAGCAATGGCAACCTACTGCGGGATAATCTTCTTCCCAGCCAGTCATGTCTCTTTCGAGACATGATCACCCAAGCGTGTATCACGTATGGCACATGACTGACTAACTGACTTCCTCTTGTACACGGATAACATGTTCATGCTTGTTGCTGACCTTGAACACAAAGTCCCCGACCATGTTTAAGAAGCTTGCTATCTTCCCATCACTGTAATCAGTGGCTTTGCATGACTTTCTTGTCAGATTCGAGCTCGCCATGCTAACGCATTTGATGCACACCTGAAAATGAAAATTAACATTTCGTGCACATGCTGCATAACATTGCGTTCGGTCGTTTTACCAATTATTTAAAATATCTGGCATACTCATTAAATCAATATGCATGTAGGCTATGAGGAAATGAAAATACTAGATCCGTCCAGCCAACTTACCAAAATCAGGACCATAGACCAAAAAGGATTTTTTAAAAACATTTTGAAACAGTTAAAAAAATGTATACATAGCATGTATATAAAAAAATATGAATAGACTGGTATAGATAGATTGATTGATTTAAATAGATATAAACAAACTGAGATAGATAGATAGATATAAACAAACTTAGATAGATAGATAGATAGATAGATATAAACAAACTTAGATAGATAGATAGATAGATATAAACAAACTTAGATAGATATAAGGATATATACAAACTGAGAGAAATAGGAAGATAGATATAAACAGACTGTGATAGATAGATCTAAACTTATTTATAAATGGAACTTTGTGTGTGTGTGTGTGTGTCCATTAACTATAGACTCCAAAATGGCTGAACCGATTTTCTTGAAAATTACGCAGTTGTACTATAAGCATCTGCAAGTGTTCTTAGCTCGGTTTTGTGTTGAGGTACCCCCGATAAATACCAAATTGATAAACGAAAAAATCTGTTATAGAAGGAGTGTGTCCGATTTTAATCAAATTTGATACACTCATAGACAAAGACATAAGAAACGTTATTCAGAAGTATCAAGGTTGCACTTGTTACAATAGTGCAGAAAATCGATAAAATATATATCTATAAAAGGCAAGATATTTGTGTGTGTGTGTGTGTATGTCTGTTTTTCTTTCAGGCCTTTTATTTGAGTTTTTGTTTTGGGTTTGGCTCTACGTAGGTATAATTGTAGTTCTTAGTCTCAGCCATGATATCATTTACTCAGAGTACTCATTTAGCCTTCAAAATTCAGTTTACGTCGAAAAAAAACTTATTCGATATTGATACCAGGAAATCAAAATTTGATTTACATCCATTAATTTTTCTTTCAGTCTACGGTTTCACTTTAACTGGAAACAACTGTTGCTTTTTAGTCTTTTGTGCCAACGTCCAAAGAGTCTGAGCTACAGGACCATGGATTAGTTTTAAAGCTTTCATTACACCCGGGCAATGTCTGGCTATACAGCTAGTAGATAAATTGATATAAACAAACTGAGATAGATAGATAGATAGATAGAAAACAAACTTAGATAGATAGATAGATAGATAGATAGATATAAACAAACTGAGATAAATAGATAGATAGATAGATAGAAACAAACTGAGATAGATAGATAGATAGATAGATAGATAAAGACAAACTGAGATAAATAGATAGATATATTGATAAACAAACTGAGATAAATAGATAGATAGATAGATAGATAGAAACAAACTGAGATAAATAGATAGATAGATAGATAGAAACAAACTGAGATAAATAGATAGATAGATAGATAGATAGAAATATAAACTGAGATAAATAGATAGATAGATAGAAACAAACTGAGATAAATAGATAGATAGATAGAAACAAACTGAGATAAATAGATAGATAGATAGAAACAAACTGAGATAAATAGATAGATAGATAGAAACAAGAAACTGAGATAAATAGATAGATAGATAGAAACAAACTGAGATAAATAGATAGATAGATAGAAACAAACTGAGATAAATAGATAGATAGATAGAAACAAGCTGAGATAAATAGATAGATAGATAGAAACAAACTGAGATAAATAGATAGATAGATAGAAACAAACTGAGATAAATAGATAGATAGATAGAAACAAACTGAGATAAATAGATAGATAGATAGAAACAAACTGAGATAAATAGATAGATAGATAGAAACAAACTGAGATAAATAGATAGATAGATAGAAACAAACTGAGATAAATAGATAGATAGATAGAAACAAACTGAGATAAATAGATAGATAGATAGAAACAAACCAGATAAATAGATAGATAGATAGAAACAAACTGAGATAAATAGATAGATAGATAGAAACAAACTGAGATAAATAGATAGATAGATAGAAACAAACTGAGATAAATAGATAGATAGATAGAAACAAACTGAGATAAATAGATAGATAGATAGAAACAAACTGAGATAAATAGATAGATAGATAGAAACAAACTGAGATAAATAGATAGATAGATAGAAACAAACTGAGATAAATAGATAGATAGATAGAAACAAACTGAGATAAATAGATAGATAGATAGAAACAAACTGAGATAAATAGATAGATAGATAGAAACAAACTGAGATAAATAGATAGATAGATAGAAACAAACTGAGATAAATAGATAGATAGATAGAAACAAACTGAGATAAATAGATAGATAGATAGAAACAAACTGAGATAAATAGATAGATAGATAGAAACAAACTGAGATAAATAGATAGATAGATAGAAACAAACTGAGATAAATAGATAGATAGATAGAAACAAACTGAGATAGATAGATAGATAGAAACAAACTGAGATAGATAGATAGATAGAAACAAACTGAGATAGATAGATAGATAGAAACAAACTGAGATAGATAGATAGGTAGAAACAAACTGAGATAGATAGATAGGTAGAAACAAACTGAGATAGATAGATAGGTAGAAACAAACTGAGATAGATAGATAGGTAGAAACAAACTGAGATAGATAGATAGGTAGAAACAAACTGGGGAATAGATAGATAGGTAGAAACAAACTGGGATAGATAGATAGGTAGAAACAAACTGAGATAGATAGATAGGTAGAAACAAACTGAGATAGATAGATAGGTAGAAACAAACTGAGATAGATAGATGAGGTAGAAACAAACTGAGATAGATAGGTAGAAACAAACTGAGATAGATAGATAGGTAGAAACAAACTGGGAGATAGATAGATAGGTAGAAACAAACTGAGATAGATAGATAGGTAGAAACAAACTGAGATAGATAGATAGGTATAAACAAACTGAGATAGATAGGTGTAAACAAACTGAGATAGATAGATAGAAACAAACTGAGATAGATAGAAACAAACTGAGATAGATAGGTGTAAACAAACTGAGATAGATAGATAGATAGATAGATAGAAATAAACTGAGATAGATAGATAGATAGATAGAAATAAACTGAGATAGATAGATAGATAGATAGAAATAAACTGAGATAGATAGATAGAAATAAACTGAGATAGATAGATAGATAGAAATAAACTGAGATAGATAGATAGATAGAAATAAACTGAGATAGATAGATAGATAGAAATAAACTGAGATAGATAGATAGATAGATAGAAATAAACTGAGATAGATAGATAGATAGATAGAAATAAACTGAGATAGATAGATAGAAATAAACTGAGATAGATAGATAGATAGAAACAAACTGAGATAGATAGATAGATAGAAACAAACTGAGATAGATAGATAGGTAGAAACAAACAGATAGATAGATAGGTAGAAACAAACTGAGATAGATAGGTAGAAACAAACTGAGATAGATAGATAGGTAGAAACAAACTGAGATAGATAGATAGGTAGAAACAAACTGAGATAGATAGATAGGTAGAAACAAACTGAGATAGATAGATAGGTATAAACAAACTGAGATAGATAGGTGTAAACAAACTGAGATAGATAGATAGAAACAAACTGAGATAGATAGAAACAAACTGAGATAGATATAGGTGTAAACAAACTGAGATAGATAGATAGATAGATAGATAGAAATAAATGAGATAGATAGATAGATAGATAGAAATAGCTGAGATAGATAGATAGATAGATAGAAATAAATAGATTAGATAGATAGAAATAAACTGAGATAGATAGATAGATAGAAATAAACTGAGATAGATAGATAGATAGAAATAAACTGAGATAGATAGATAGATAGAAATAAACTGAGATAGATAGATAGATAGATAGAAATAAACTGAGATAGATAGATAGATAGATAGAAATAAACTGAGATAGATAGATAGAAATAAACTGAGATAGATAGATAGATAGAAACAAACTGAGATAGATAGATAGATAGAAACAAACTAAAAAAAAAAGATAGAAACAAACTGAGATAGATAGACAGATATAAACAAACTGAGATAGATAGATAGGTAGTAAACAAACTGAGATAGATAGATAGGTGTAAACAAACTGAGATAGATAGATAGGTGTAAACAAACTGAGATAGATAGATAGGTGTAAACAAACTGAGATAGATAGATAGATAGAAACAAACTTAGATAGATATAGGTAGATAGATAGATAGATATAAACAGATAGGTAGATAGATAGATAGATATAAACAGATAGGTAGATAGATAGATAGGTATAAACAAACTGAGATAGATAGATAGATAGATAGATAGGTATAAACAAACTGAGATAGATACATAGATAGATAGGTATAAACAAACTGAGATAGATACATAGATAGATAGATAGAAACAAACTTAGATAGATATGAACAGCCTGATTTAGATAGATATAAACAAACTGAGATAGATAGATAGATATAAACAAACTGAGATAGATAGATAGATATAAACAAACTGAGATAGATAGATAGATATAAACAAACTGAGATAGATAGATAGATATAAACAAACTGAGATAGATAGATAGATATAAACAAACTGAGATAGATAGATAGATATAAACAAACTGAGATAGATAGATAGATATAAACAAACTGAGATAGATAGATAGATATAAACAAACTGAGATAGATAGATAGATATAAACAAACTGAGATAGATAGACAGATATAAACAAACTTAGATAGATATGAATAGCCTGATTTAGATAGATAGATATAAACAAACTGAGATAGAGAGGTAGATATATATAAACAAACTGAGATAGAGAGGTAGATAGATATAAACAAACTGAGATAGATATATAATATAATAATAAACGAACTGAGATAGATAGATATAAACAAACTGAGATAGATAGATATGAATAGCCTGATTTAGATAGATAGATAGATATAAACAAATTGAGATAGATAGATATAAACAAACTGAGATAGATAGATAGATATGAATAGCCTGATTTAGATAGATAGATAGATAGATATAAACAAACTGAAATAGATAGATATAAACAAACTGAGATAATTAGATAGATAGTATTAGAAACAAACTGAGATAGATAGATAAATTATGATAGATATAAACAGACTGGGATGGATATATATATATATAAAACACACACACACACACACACACACACACTGGGATAGATAGATAATGAATATACAGACTTTGAACAGACCGAGTTAAAGGGTGGGATAGATAAGAAGAATGAATAATAATTTTTAATTAAATTTTTAAATGAAAGAAACAGCAATGACTAAAAAGCTGCGCATTGTCGCATTTTCAAGGATAAAGAAAATATTTTCCTTCTCGACATGTGGAACAGCCGCCTTGTTTTTACCTGATGTGAAAAGACGGGAGTAAGTGCGAGTCTTCTTGGAGAACTCGCGTCAAACAAACAAGCAAGGAAGCCACGAAAGAAAAGCAGACAGACCGAGTGAGTGAGTGAGGAATCCTGGAAGAATCCGCCAGTTCCTGTATATATCTGTTGCTGCTGAAGATGTAGCAGCAGCCATCGACGTTGTCATGAATCCAGAAAATGAGAAAGATCTTTCTTAGGGTCGGGTAGAGAAAGACTGAGTCTCTCGTTCATTGATTTTGCCTGAGTCGACCAGCATTATTACACTTACAGATTTGTTGTGGTTGAGGGTGAAGGAAAAGTGTTATTTTTCCGTCATTTCTCGTGCGTTTTTTGGAAACCTACCTTAATTTTCAGGTCTTTTGCTGTCTAGAAACGGACTCTATATACAAAATCCGGATGAGGGACACTATTTTCATTTATAAAATCTTTGGCTAAACAATGGAATAAGGTAAGCTTGTGTTATGTTTTCAACCGTGTTTTATCCAGTGGTGGGCATTTTAAAAATGTTGTTGCAATATTTCAAACCGCTTAAAAAAAATATATATTTAATTATCTTAATATTTTTTTCTAAATAAAACAAGAAAAATAATTTTAATAAGCATAGTTTTTTTTTCTGTAGTCTAAAAGTTTAAAAAATATAAATTGAAGTTCCTACTGGATCCAGAGCACATTTTGAAATATATACCCTTCTTTATTTTTTTATTTTTTTACCTCACTTTTTTTTTTTTTATAACATAAGGATTGTGAATAATGTTTTTTTTAAAACATTTGGGAATTCTTTAAAAAATTAAATAATTCTCTTGAGTTGATTTCGACTCACAAGTCCATATTTAGCTGTAGAATTGAACCCCCGGTCGATGAAGAAAGAAATCCAAGTGTATTGTTCGTTGCATGTGCTTGAAATTCCTGGCATGCACAATTCTGTTGCTTTCGAAGAACGAAAATATTTCTGGTATTTTTAACGGACCTGAAGAATTTTTACTTTAACCAACTTATTTCAAATAAAGAAATAAATATTTAAAAATAAATAAAAACGACTTTTGTTTAAAAAATAATAGAAGATTTAAAATTATTATTGTTTTTTTTTTTTTACGATTTCAATTCTTTATTGTTCAAAATTTAAAATTTCATCTTTATTTTCCGAAATTTTATTTTTTTTATTTTGCTTTTTAATTTATATATTTATATATTATATATTTAATTTGATTTCAGTTCATATTTCTCTCTAGTCTATTTTTAATCGGAATATTCCAAGATGAAATTTATTTGTAGATGGAATAAGCTTCTGTTTTTAGTTTTTTCTTTAATTTTATTTCCCACAATTATTAAAAATATTAATATATTTAGCTAAAAAACAACCGTTTTTAATTTTATTTTTACTTATTTTTTAGTTGTTAAAAAATGATTTTCAAACATAAATGATAAATTTCGAGGAGAATAAATAAAAATAATAAAATTGTTCTTTAAACACTAAAACAGGAACAAAAATTTATTAAACTAAAAATTGTTCTTAGAACTGGTTCTTAGTTTTGTTTTCCATATCTTGTGCATAGAAATTCTTTCTTTTTTTCCCTTTTTTATTAATCTTTTTACCTGTAGTCAGTCTTCCCAGCCCAGAGATAAAAAATAATAAATATCATTGAAATTTTGAAAATATATCTTTTAAGATTGACCCAATTTACTCGTAAATGAAAATGCTGTTAAAAAAAAAAAGGTCGATATTTTGAAACGGAAAATTCTCTATTTCAAATTAAGTCCTAAAGCCATTAAAACCCTAATTTTTGGTAATTAGTTGAGCTTTAAAAAGATAAACTAATTGCCAAAAAATCTTTTTAAAATCTGAAAAACGTGTTAGTCCAAAAATAAATAAATAAATAATTAAACTTTTTTTTAGTCCAAATTGCATCTCAAAATTAATTTTTTTCAAACATTTCAGGTCTTAACTAAAATTGCTTCACATCCCGTTGTAAAAATAAAAAAAAGTTTTTGTGAGCAAAGAGAAAACTATTTTTATTTTCTGTAGAAAAACTCACAGTCACATCTCTGTGATTTAAAAACAAAAAAGGCCTAGTCGGGAGGCATCTTTTTATGGTTGCTACCCGCAAGACCCCCCCCCCTCCACATACACACACACACACACACACACCTCAACAGCTGGAAATTCAGTTTTAAAGAGAAGCACCTGGCTAGGGAGACGGTGTGGGAGAAGGGTCCTGGGGACAAGTTTGAATTGAAAACATTTTTACGTACTATTTATAAAAAAGCAATGAGGACACCCAGTGAGGATCGAATTCAATACAGAATTATTTCGTCAAATTTTACCCCATCCCAAGACGCCTGTAGTGTACTATAATCTAACCGCAAAAAAGACAGTGCTTATGTCTGTATTGTGTGTGAATGAGTTACAGGCATTCCATTCCCTTCCAACTCGTTCTGGTCAACCCCTTCTCTGGGCTGAGCAAGAAAAAAATTTTGGACTTTAACTCATAATAGGATGTTATTTTGACTCATTAGGAGGGGAGTAGATAGACTAAACTATCGCACGGGTCACACTACTCTACCCATGTCTATTGAACAGGTGTAGAGGCTCATCCCTTGTTCCCTGTTTAGGATGTGGTTTCTGGCTTTCTAGTTCCAATCTTTTCACTCTTATGTAGCTCCCTGCACATCAGTGGCGTTACTGCCTTGCTCAGGGTGATATGATTAAAAAAAAAAAAATATGTGCATTGTGGTACACTAGATATCGACTCTGTATGACAAGTCAGGGAGCCTAATTCAAATTCCAGTTGAATTCCTTTAATTCACTGATGTACAAATACCCCTGGGAAAGGTATTAATCCGTCTCTTCCTTCTAGTCATGGGTTAAATAATAGAACAGATTGAGTTCTATAGCCTTGGCTGGCAACCTGTCTACCGCAGAAAACAATGGCAACCTACTGCAGGATAATCTTCTGCCCAGTCAGTCATGTCTCTTTTGAGACATATTTGCTCAAAGTGTGTATCACGTATGGCACTTAACTGACTGAATATAATAGTTGGAAATATAACTAAAACTTCTAAAGGGTATAAAATGGGGATCGGTTTTCTATTGTTATGAAGTAATAAACTGAACCCCCACTAATTATACTTAATATAATAATGCTTATCTCTTTTCACCCCAGCTAAAAGTTAAATAATAGGACAAATTGGTTTCTATAGCCTTGGCTGGCAACCAGTCTACCACAGAAAGCAATGGCAACCTACTGTGGGATAATCTTCTGCCCAGTCAGTCATGTCTCTTTCGAGACATAATCACCCAAAGCGTGTATCACATATAGCACTTAACTGATGGAACTCGTAATAACAACAAAGGTTTTGACGGTGTAACTTTGTTTTAATTAATTTCGGGGCTTTTTTTTTTTTGTTTGCTCAAGCAATTACTTTTGGTTTTTTAAAAATCTTATCAACTTACAGTTGAGCAAGTGAGATGTAAACATAAAAATTCTTCTCTTATTCAATCATGGGAATATGTTTGATTTAACCTTTTTTTTTTTAAGCGTATTGGAATTTTCTGTTCCTTCAAGGCATGAGCGACAAAGGCTCTCTAAAGCTAGCTGTAACCAGACATTTTCTATGCTCACAGTTTCTTTTCTTTTGCACTTCTCGCTTGTGGAACTCCTGCCCGGCTCGATGCTTTCCAGTAGATGATAACCTGCAAAAGTTTAAATGCAATGTTAATCGCTATCTACTGCCTTCCAGATTATTCGTTTCTCTTCCCACTCATTATTAATGTTTCTGCTCCTAATTCTTCAACATTCAGTAACCACCCTTTGTGTCTTAGTAACTTTACTGTCTTGTATAGGGTGACTAGCAGTATAGTCCGGCATTGCTCGGGTGTAATGAAAGCTTTAAAACTAATCCATGGTCCTGGAGCTCAGACTCAGCCTAAAAAATATTATTTGAAATAATAAAATCATTGCGACAATTTACCAATCGCACCTAAAATATATATATATATATATATATATATATATATATATATATATATATACTAGCAGTATAGCCCAGCGTTGCTTGGGTGGAATGAAAGCTTTAAAACTAATCCATGGTCCTGGAGCTCAGACTCTTTGGACGTTGGCATGAAAGACTAAAAAGCAATAGTTGTTTCCAGTTAAAGCAAAACCGTAAACTGAAAAAAAAAAATGAATGGATGTAAGTTAAATTTATATTTCCTGGTATCGATATCAAATAAGTTTTTTTCATCGTAAACTGAATTTTGAAGGCTAAATGAGTCCTCTGAGTAAATGGTATCATGGCTGAGACTAAGAACTACAATTATACCTACTTACAGCCAAACTCGAAGCAAAAACTAAAATAAAAGGGCTGAAAAAATACAGGCATACAGGCAGATAAACACACACACACACACACACACACACACACAAACATCTTGCCTTTTGTATGTATATATATATATATATATATATATATTATTGATTTTCCGCACTATTGTAAGAACTGCAACCTTGAAACTTCTAAATATCTTTTCTTATGTCTTTGTCTATGAGTGTATCAAATTTGATTAAAATCGGACCACTCCTTCTATAACCCAATTTTTTCGATTATCGATTTTCCATATTTATCGGGGGTACCTTGACACAAAACCTAGCTAAGAACACTCACAGACGTTTATAGTACAATTGTGTAAATTTTCAAGAAAATCAGTTCAGCTGCCTCCGAGTCTATAGGTAACGGACACACATACACACACACACACACACACCCAGACAAAGTTCCATTTATAAATAAGTTTAGATATGTATTTGAGGAGAGAATTGGTTATTTTTTTCTAAACCAGAATTTTTCTGTAAGAGATTTGGAGTGACATATGTAGAAACCATGACATTTAGCATTCTGCCTATTTGAAACTCTCCCTAATGGCTGAGAACAGGAAAAGCAATTAGGAAGACCCATGTAGATAGCGATTGGGCGGACTGGAAGGAGACTACCACCACCTTTAAATTTGTTGTTTTTCATTTTTTTTTTACTGCTTTCAGTGCAGTTTTATCGGTTATTACATAAAGTTTCTGATTATCAAAATAAATTTGGAAAAATTTCAATATTTAAACAAATCAGGAAATCGATTATATATATATATATATATATATATAATGCTAACTAATGTATAAACAATTTAGTTAGATTTTGAAACTAGGGAGTGAATTCTCAATACTACTATTATTACTGCGGCAAACGTGCGTTTTGGTGCAGTGGGTATTGACGTAGAATGAGAAATCAGAAAACTGGACTCAAATTCCAGTTGAGTTTGTTGCATACTCTTTGGAAAGGTATTAATCCCTAGCTTCTCCCTCCAGCAATGGGTTAAAAAGCAGGACAGATTGAGTTCTTTCGCCTTGGTTGGCAACTGGACTTCCATAGAAAATAATGGCAACATACTGTGGGAAAATTTTCTGCCCTGTCAGTCATGTCTCATGTGAGACATGATCGCCCAGCATATATCACATATGGTATTTAACTGGCTGACTTTTTTTTTTTTTTTTTTTTTTTTTTATAATCATGTCACCCCAAGCAAGGCCACTGTTTTGCAGGGGTTACATAGGAGGAAAGTTATGAGAAAGAGTGACAGGTTATAGGGGGTGTCAGGAAGTGGATAAGAAAAGGATGAGAATACTGATGAGAGTAGAGTGGACGGAGAAAGGATCATGAGAGAAAGTTATGAGGAAGAGTGACAGGTTATGGAGGGTGTCAGGAAGTGGGTAAGAAAAGGATGAGAATACTGATGAGAGTGGAGTGGACGGAGAAAGGATCATGAGAGAAAGTTATGAGAAAGAGTGACAGGTTATAGGGGGTGTCAGGAAGTGGGTAAGAGAAGGATGAAAAGACTGATGAGAGTAGAGTGGACAGAGAAAGGAGCATGAAAGAGGATGCAGTTTAGTGAGATAAGAGGTGACTATTGACTTTATATTTAAATTCTTGGAGATTGTAGCTGTCGGGAAAGCAAGTAGATGGAAGGGAATTCCACAGGCAGGAAGTGCAAGAAAAGAAGCTGCTGGAGTAGAAGTTGCGTTTAGAATTTATTGGTTTCACAGTAAAAGGGTGGGACTTAGTTGCTAATCTTGTGGCTCGAGGAAATTTATATACAGGAGGTACCAGTGATCTAAGTTCATCGGAGTAGAAACCGTGAAAGTATTTGTAGAAGAGACACAGGGAAGCTACATTGCACCAGTGAGAAAGTGACTGTATCCAAGCTGCCAAGTCGGGATCAATCACATTACATATTCTTTGTTGGATTTAGTCAAGGACACCTAGGTGTGGATAGCAGGAGCACCCAACCAGATATAGCCGCAGTATTCAATGCACGGGCAGATGGTAGATTTGTACATGTGCAGGATTGTTTGGACGGGAAAAACTTCCTGGCCCTACACAGAGTACCGACTTTCTTAGCAGTGTATTTAGCTATGGATTCTATATTGCCATTCCATTTGAAGTCTGTTGTGAAAGTTAACCGGAGGAGGCGCAGTGTTTTGCTTTCAGGGAGAGAAGCCTGATCCATGCTAATGGGGAGTAGGAGTGATTGTCTGTGATGGTTAATAGATAGCAGCTTCGTTTTGGAAGGATTAAAATTCATGAGCCATTTCTTACCCCAGTCTGCCACAAATTGGAGGTCTTTGCTCGACAGCCTTGGTAGATTTTTGATCGATGAACATTTTAAATACATCTAACTTTTTAAAAGACTAGCAGTATAGTCTGGCATTGCTTGGGTGTAATGAAAGCTTTAAAACTAATTCATGGTCCTGGAGCTCAGACTCTTTGAACATGGCACGAAAGACTAAAAAGCAATAGTTGTTTCCAGTTAAAGCAAAACCATAGACTGAAAGAAAAATGAATGGGTGTAAGCCAAATTTATATTTCCTGGTATCGATATCAAATAAGTTTTTTTTGTCGTAAACTGAATTTTGAAGGCTAAATGAGTCCTCTGAGTAAATGGTATCATGGCTGAGACTAAGAACTACAATTTTACCTACTTAGAGCCAAACCCAAAGCAAAAACTAAAATAAAAGGGCTGAAAAAAATACAGACATACAGGCAGATAAACAGACACACACACAAATATCTTGCCTTTTATATATATATATATTATCGATTTTCTGCACTATTGTAAGAACTCCAACCTTGAAACTTCTGAGTATCTTTTCTTATGTCTTTATCTCTGAGTGTATCAAATTTGATTAAAATCGGACCACTCCTTATATAACCTGATTTTTTTTGATTATCGTTTTTCGATGTTTATTGGGGGTACCTCAACACAAAACCTAGCCAAGAACACTCGCAGACGCTTATAGTACAACTGTGTAAATTTTCAAGAAAATCATTTCAGCCATTTCGGAGTCTATAGGTAATGGACACACAGACACACACACAGACAAAGTTCCATTTATAAATAAGTTTATATATATATATATATATATACTGTATCGAGGCAGCAGTAAATTTTTTAAACATATACTGTTAAATATAAGAGACAATGAATGTCTATTATGTTTAATCATGAGCCGCACTAAACATTGTATTTTGGTTTTAATTTCAGGTGAAAATAAAGACAAAATTCTCCAACATTTGGATATTTTTTTATTAAGTTCATTCTAAACTTTCGGCTCACATGAGCCATCTTCAGAGAGGTTACAAGGACATTAACATAAAAACATCCACCATCAAAGACGATTTTGTCTTGTGTTGACATAAAACTTTGCTAAGCAACGAGAACAGTTAACAAATAGCAAACGCAGTTCGTAAATTCATAATGTGGTTCTATGACGTCATACCGCGTGAGAGCTCGAAATGATAACAGAACCATATATTTAAATGCAATGTAATGTGTTATGACCAGATTTAAATGTGATTTTATGAAGTGTGGGTTGTTTGGATTTAATATAGATGACCTTCAATATCTGAAGGTTCTTTTTACTGTGTATATGAGTGAGAATTGTTGTATTGAGTAAAATCTGTCTGATATTACCTACATGGCTATGTTTTTTAAGAAATGTTGTTTAATTGTACTCTGATCAGAAAGATAACAGGTAAGTCTACGGGAGAGTGTAGTTGTTGTAAAACCAATATATGTAGTAGGTTTAATTATTAGTACCAGATATACAGTCTCTGAAGGGGCATGTAAATTGGTACACTATATTGGTTTTCTGTAGAGGATTTAGTCATGTGCTAATAACCCTACAAGCACAGTCAATAAGTTTAGAAAATATATATATATTGATTATTTAATTACTTAGTTTTTGGTTATAATAAAATTAGACCAGTACACAATTGTATTAAAAAGTGTTCAACACAATTATATTGTAGAACTTTTGAATATTCGTCCTTTATAAACGAGTTATTATGCGACCTAGGTTTCTACCATATGGTGTCTTCAGGTAATTTGCAATAACTGATTTTACCATTTTTTTTATAAACGCTCAAGTAACAGGAAATTTTTGAACATGCAATTTTCAAAATTAGAAGAAATTATAATGTTTTCATCCAGGGTCGTATGAATCTAATCGGTATTTTGTGGTATGGTTACACTTACTCATAGTTTCTGTTCTTTCATTCAATAATTCATTCTTGTTTGGGGAATAGGATAATCGCTAACTTTTCTTCCTGGCACGTGCTTACGACCATATCACATTGAATACACCGGTTCTTGCTCAATCACTGAAGTTAAGCAACGTTGAGCCTGGTCAGTACTTAGATGGGTGACTGCTTGAGAATACCAGGTCCTGTAAGCGTTTAGTGACGGATGTGCGTTGTGGTTCAGTGGATATCAGCTTAAGCACTGGTACCCTTGGGAAAGGTATTAATCCCTCCAGTTATGGGTTAAATAACAGGGTAGGACTTGGGGACTCTGCCCTTAAAAACAAATCCCAATGAATCTTGATACTCGAAAAGACAAAAGTATTACTAGACACAAAACTTATATAAATAAAAAACAACAATAAATTGTTGAAAGAAAAAGGTATTACCAGCAATAAATAAGTAAAATTTAGTTAACAATAAATGACTCGCCGAGGTGTTGATATGCCATAAAACAAAAACAACCAACCAACCAACTGGCACAGACTACATATTTTCCACTGTAGTAAGGTTTGACTGTTTTTATTTTACTACACATTATGTTTGAGTCTTTTGCATATTTTAATATAAATTTCATTCTTAAAAAAACAGTAAAATCAGTTATTGCAAATCGCTTGAAGACACCACATGGTAGAAACCTAGGTTGTGTAATAACTCGTTTGCAAATGAAAAATATATATATAGTGTGTGTGTGGGGGGGGGCACAGTTTTTGTTTTTTTTATTGAGAGTAAAAATGATAAATGAATCTTTAGACACACACACACACACACACACACACACGCACGATAAATGGGGCTCTTATTTTACAAAGCCACATTTTTATACACACTCCCAGCTGAAATTCCCCCACCCCTCAAGGGGATAGCTTTGATGTTTACACATAGATAAGATGTAAGCATCAGGTAATGTTCCTAGTGATGTATTGATCTGCAGATCAATATCTGTATGCAGGTGGGTGAGTGGGTGGGTGGGCATTGTCGTGAACCAAGAAGAAATCCTGTGTCAGTAAAGGTGAGAGAAAGAGAAAGAGAGAAAGCGATTTTACTGAAGAAAAATTATTCAATTCCACTTGTTAATTTCTTTTGATTCTTTTATCAATAAATAATCCTATCTCCCCAGCACCACCTGACATATTACTGTGTAAATAAAACGAGATCTATATATTGACTGGCATCTCTCTACCTATATTCAAAATTTATAACTATATATATATATATATATATATATATATATATATATATATATACAAGTGAATACAGAACGAAGAAAAATTTTTTTACAACGTCCAAAGCATTAATTTAAAACAGTGCTCGATATATAATATATAGAGCTGTGAATATTTATTATAAATTATATTTTAGAACATGTACAGAATTTTTTTTATATATATATATCCACTACAAATCGTACATTTCTTTCGACATTGAAACTACAATGTCTCATCAGGCGGTGTGGACAGGAATTGAAAGCCTCTTATATTTGGTCAGTTGTGTGAGAGATGTTATATATATATATATATATATATATATGTTTTCCATTTGTAAACAAGTTATTACGCAACCTAGGTTTCTACCATGAGTGGTGTCTTCAGGCGATTTTTAAGAACTGTTTTTACCGTTTATCAATTTTCTTTTTAAGAACGCTCACATAATGGTGTTTTTATTAACATGCAATTTTTAAAATTAAAACGGATTATGGTGTTTTCATCCATGGTTGTATGAACCTAACATACTAAAAAATGCCTATTAGGTTCAAACAACCATGGAAGAAAACGCCATAATTTGTTTTAATTTTAAAAATTGCGTGTTCAAAAATTCCTTGCCATGTGAGCGTTAAAAAAAATAAAAAAACACTGTTACGTGAGCATTCTTAAAAAGAAAAATTGTAAATGGTAAAATCAGTTATTAAAAATCGCCTGAAGACACCACTCATGGTAGAAACCTAGGTCGCTTAATAACTCGTTTACAAATGGAAAATATTCAAAAGTTTTACGATATAATTGCATTGAACACATTTTAATACAAACGTCTAACCCTATTGTGACCAAAAACTAAATATTAAACAATCAATATATATATATATATATTGATTGTTTAATATTTATATGGATGTGCATTGTGGTGCAGTGGATATCAGCTCAGAATAACAAATCGGGAAGCCAAGTTCGAATTCCAGTTGAATTCTTTGCATTCACTTACGCACAAATAACCTTGGGAAAGGTATTAATCAGTGTCTTCCTTCCAGTTATGGGTTAAATAATAGAACAGATTGGGTTCTATAGCCTTGGCTGGCAACCAGTCTACCACAGAAAGTAATGTTAACCCACTGCAGGATACTCTTCTGTCCAGTCAGTCATGTCTCTAAAGAGACATATCAACCAAAGCATGTATCACGTATGGCATTTAACTGACTGATATATATGCATACAGACACACATATACAGTCAGTATCACCCCATGAAAGGCAGTAAAGCCACTAAGACACAATAAATTACAGAGTGTAGAAGAATTAGGGCCATTAAACATGGAAAGAAACAGAACTTACGGCTACTTGTAGCTCACTGAACTGTAAATTGATGAGATCTTGTTTAAATATTGAAATTTTTCCAATTTTTTTTGTCAGTCAGAAAGTTTAGGGTGTAATCGATAAGATTGCACAGAAAAAAGTAAAAAAGAATTGATAATCAACAAACTGGTAGTGGTAATGTTGTACTGGCGAGTGGTTTCAAAATGGAGGATCGATTTACTATAATATTGTAATGAGAAACTGAGCACCCCTAAAATTGTTTAAATATTGAAATTTTTCCAATTTTATTTTTGTTAGTTAGAAAGTTTAGGGTGTAATCGATAACATTGCACTGAAAAAAATTAAAAATAACAAATTTAAAGGTTGTGGTAGTCTCCTTCAGGTCTGCCAGCGATTAAAATTGCATTTAAATATTTGCATAATTAATTTGGCTGGAAATCATAGATTCGGACAGACGTTCTTCAAGTGAGAATTATGGGAAAAGAAAGTGTTAGCATAGAACACATGGTTGCTTGTATCCAGCTGAACTTTAAATTGATGAGATCTCAATGCCAGTTTGGTACTGCGCTTAAATTCAAAGAATTTACATATCATAGTCAAGTCTATTGAACAGGTGAAGAGGCTCATCCCTTGTTCCCTGTTTAGGATGTGGTTTCCGGCTTTCTCTTTTCCAATCTTTTCACTCTTTTCTTTTTTCTTTTTCAATAGATTAAACTATCGCCCGGTTCACACTCCACCCACGTCTATTGAACAGGTAAAGAGGCTCATCCCTTGTTCCCTGTTTAGGATGTGGTTTCCGGCTTTCTCTTTTCCAATCTTTTCACTCTTTTCTTTTTCAATAGATTAAACTATCGCCCGGTTCACACTCCACCCACGTCTATTGAACAGGTTAAGAGGCTCATCCCTTGTTCCCTGTTTAGGATGTAGTTTCCAGCTTTCTCTTTTCCAATCTTTTCACTCTTACGTAGCCCCCTGCACATCAGTGGCATTACCGCCTTGCTCGGGGTGATATGATTAAAAAAAGAGGTCATCCAAATAATTATCTTGTCAATAGTTATAGAAAAGGCACAGGGAGTCAACCATATTGCAGCTGAATGCTGAAGCTGAATGTTTTGGCTGTTATGTTAGTCATCATCAAGGATTTTAAAAACATTTTACTATGTCTGTAGATTTTTGAATATGTGTATCTATATTGATGAGAATTATTTTTTTTAAAATCAGTATCATCTCAAGCAAGGCAATAAAGCCACTAAAACACAAATGGGGTTACAGGGCGTGGAAGAATTAAGAAGAGAAACATTAATAATGAGTGTTTAAATTTTTTTTTTTTAAATCAGTGTTACTCCCAAGCAAAGCAATAAAGCCGAGGAGTTATTGGGTGTATAAGATTTAGAAAAGGAAACATCAATAATGAGAGGGAATAAAAAGAGTAATCAGATTAACATTAGCTGGAAAGCATGAAGCCGGATGAAAGTTCCACAAGCGAGAAGTGTGAGAAAAGAACTTAGGGATTCTGCTAGCCAGCTAAAATGCCCGGTTCACACTCCACCCACGTCTATTGAACAGGTGAAGAGGCTCATCCCTTATTCCCTGTTTAGGATGCAGTTTCCGGCTTTCTCTTTTCCATTCTTTTTACCCTTACGTAGCCCCCTGCGCATCAGTGGCATTATCGCCTTGCTTGGGGTGATATGATTAAAAAGAAAATGTAAATTGGCAAGACCTCCTCATCAGTCTAATCAGTCAGTTAAGTGCTATACGTGATACGCGCTTGGGCGATCATGTCTCGAAAGAGACATGACTGACTGGGCAGAAGATTATCCCGCAGTAGGTTACCATTGCTTTCTGCAGTAGACTGGTTGCCGACCAAGGCTATAGAACCCAATTTGTCCTGTTATTTGACTCATCGGTAAAGGGAAAAGAAACCTATTATATTATTGTTTAGTAATTAGTGGGGGATCGGTTTCCTATTGTTATGAAGTAATAAACTGATCCCCCACTTTATGACCAAAAGAGACATGACTGACTGGGCAGAAGATTATCCCGCAGTAGGTTGCCATTGCTTTCTGCGGTAGACTGGTTGCCGACCAAGGCTATAGAAACCAATCTGTCCTGTTATTTAACCCATAACTGGAAGGAAGAGATGGATTAATACCTTTCCCAAGGGTATTTGCGCGTAAATGAAGACGATGAATTCAGCTGGAATTCGAACTCGGCTCCCCAATTTCTCGTTCCAAGCCGATATCCAATGCACCACAACGCACATCCCATCAGTCTAATACTGCACTTAAATTCAAAAGTCTAGGTACCATAGCATAGGTTTCATCTGAACAATCAACATGAAAATATTTGTAGAGAACTTACAGAGGTGAGAAAATGTTTGAAACTGAACTGCCATATCAGGATCAATAATATTGCTGGTTATTCTTTAGATTTTATGAAGGAACACAAAGTAAATAGCAGAAGCTATGAAGCATATGTCTTAGCAATATTTTAAGCATGAATAAATGACAGACTTATAGATATATATGTTTTGTTAAAGACAACTGACAAGGCACTTTCTGTTGAATTTTTTTTTTACGTTCATACAAGTGTTTTCTATTTTGGACCTAAAGTGCGTAAGATCCGCCAAAATGTTCTGCATATTCAAGTCTTTTCAACTGTTCTTTTAGTCATTATCAAGGATGATTTGTAATTGAATATAAAAAATTTCCAAACATCACTAACGACTGAATGAAATTCACAAAATTAAATAAAAAACGACCCTAAACAGACCTGTCAACAAATTGATAACATCAAGCAATGCCAATATAGATTCTTAAATAAAAAATAAAAAAATCATTGGAAACTCCCAACCAGGATACCTATACAGAATTAAAAAAAAATACATGAAAGCAGATACCCACTATGACCTATCATTACCCAGATTCCAACTTCTATCTACGAACTATCAAAATTCCTTAACGATATACTAACCTACCAATTACATAAAATTATATTGGAATTATTTCAAACTTTTGTTCTCATCTTGAGTGATGTCAGTGTTATAATGTACACAACGTTTCGACCAAGTACCCTCTGGTCATCATCAGGTGTCCATAGATTGGTAGATGTGGATTATCTCATTGATTATTGCGAAATATCCTGTGAAATCAATTATTGTTCTCTCGTGTTGGAATGTGGTTCATCACTACCAAGTCGAAGGATTGCACTCATGACTACTACATGATATTAACACATGTATGACCAACTATCTGCTATGCCACTGTCCTGAAGGACTTTACTGGTGTATTTTTGGAGCCTTTTATATTCAGTGTCAGATGAATTTTGACAACTGGATTATGTTACTGGGTTTGTGTCACCTGTCATAATTTGTATTTATTTTTGAGATGAGTAATTTTCAATAACCTTGGAATTATTTTCAACTTATGTTCTCTTCTTGGTTAATATAGGTGTTATAATAGACACAACATTTTGACCAAATTCCAACATGAAAAAACAATAATTGATTTCACAGGATGCTTCACAATAATTGAGATAATTCGCATCAGCCAATCTATGGACGCCTGATGATGACCAGAAGGTACTTGGTCGAAACATTGTGTAGTGGATATAGACGTTGGTTATTTCCTGACTTACCAGACTACAGCAGTCGTGAACAAGTAACTTGCAAGGTTAGAGGGTGTTGTGGATTCTGGTTGAGAAACCACACAAAATAATAAATAACAAAAGCAGATATGGAGATAGAAAACGTAAGTTACATTGAACAAAAATATACAAACTGGAACACGGGTTAGTCACTTCAGGAATACTAGGAATACTATTAGTAGAATCAATATATAAAGTCATGTAGTGAAAAAGTATGTTCAGGTGATGAGTCTATATCCAAACACCTCCAACATTTTTTTTTTTTTTAATCGTTTTACCCCGAGCAAGGCATTTCACTGCCACTATTGCGCAGGGGGTTACATAGAGGGGAAAGTGGTGAGAAAGGATGGTTAGACATAGGAAATGTCATCAGGAGGGTGATAGACAGGTAAGGATACCGAGAATGAGGGTTGGGTAGACGGTGAGAGTGTTGGGAGAATAGATGCAAGTTAGTGTGATAGGATGTGTCTATTGACCTTACATTTAAACTCCTGGAGATTGTAGCTGCCGGGGAAGCAGGCATGTGGAAGGGAATTCCACAGGTGGGAAGCATGAGAAAAGAAGCTGTTGGAGTAGAAATTACAGTTACATCTTATCAGTTTTACTGTAAAACGGTGGGACCTAGTTGCTAATCTAGTATCTCATGTAAATTTGTGCCTAGGCGTCACCAGTGATCTAAGTTCATTGGAGCACTTACTATGCACTAACTTACTGACCGATTAAGCGACTGTACAGCTGTACAACTACAAAACTACTACTACTACTACTACTGCCGTTCTCTGTATAGGCAGGATTATATGTACACATCAGGCAAGTCCATTCCTGTGTGGAAAAAGGGGTGATCCTCAACAGAGAGAGGTAACTCATGACTTCTAATTGAGGCTTTACGCATGGAATGAGGATGATATACCCCAGTTATTGTAATAAAGGGTTCGAATTTCTTAGCACCTGAAGAAGGCCGGAGCGTACAATGGCCAAAACATCATACAAATGGCAACAAAGATGAGGACAATAGGCCGAATAATGTAAATACTATATATACTACCTCATCTCAGAAATATAAACAAATAGAATGATCTATTATTAAACATCGTACAAATGGCAACAAAGATGAGGACAAGAGTCCGAATAATATAAATACTGTAAATACTACTTCATCTCAGAAATATAGACAAATAGAATGATCTATTATTAAATGTCATAGAAATGGCAATAAAGATGAGGACAATAGTTCGAAAAATGTAAATACTACCTCATCTCAGAAATATAGACAAATAGAATGATCTATTATTAAACGTCGTACAAATGGCAACAAAGATGAGGACAATAGTTCAAAAAATGTAAATACTGTAAATACTACCTCATCTCAGAAATATACACAAATACTGAAGTTAGATTCCAGCGAGAAAAATTGTCTTACACTTTATCTTTATACAGGGTACTGTGGAAATACCTCCTACATAATGGTAAGACATTAGCTAGATGAAGATTTCTTTGTCACTAATGTTTTACCATTATGTGGGAGGTATAGTTTGGAGGTATTTTTGCCATATGCTGTATTTTCCACTGAGTGTATAGACTTGAGCATAACCTATAAAAAATTTTCTTTGCAAAAACTGAAAACCTGATCTTCAGATATTGACTATTGGAGTCTGTTTTTTACTTTTTACTTAAAAATATTGATTATTCATTCGTTTTGGTTTTGTTATTCGGCTTTTTATCGTTTTTAGAAAAATACTGAGAATTATTCTCAAATTGTTCGGATTCTGCTAATAATCCATTTATTTCAGCTTTAGAATTTGGCTAAAGATCTTAAGGATAGCAGAGACAACAAGATTAGCAAATCATTGTTGCCAAATTTTATGTCATCAAGATATAGAATCTAAAAGTATGATTTTTCATGTATGTGAGCCATTTTAAAATGAAATATTTCTTCATTTACAAAATTTTTTTCCTTGGCTTTTTGGTTGTACTTTATAATATTAAAAATGAAAAATATTAGATTATTATTTTGTTTAATAAGCTGCAAGGAGCCACAAGTAATCCTGATTTAAATTCCTTAGCTCAGAGGTTCCCAAACTTTTTTCACTGTGTCACATTTTCAGAATGAAATTTGCTCACACCTAACCAAATTTTGGTCCTGGGCATGATGGTAAACTGCATCTGGCAGCAAGGCCTCTGATTGGGATGGTGTGAGTAGTATGGAGCCACCTCTTAATTGCTGTTGTTCCCAGGTCCACCTGACCTGGAATGGTAGTACCTGTTAGGGTCCCAGCTATGGGAAATAGTTAACTCCTGAACTGGGGTAAAAACACTATGAAAGTATAAAAATACACTTTTATAAAAATATATGCATAAAAATCAACTTTTATAGAAAAATATTACCAACAATACATTTTTGAGGAAAAAATTATTCTCAGCAAAACATTTTTGAATACAAAACTATAAAACATTTTCAGTTTTCTAAAATAAGAGAATGAAAGCAAAAAAATTTCATTAAAATCTGACTAAATCAAACTTTTTACTATAATTGAACATTAAAAAAAAAAAACTTAAAAAAACCCATGTTTTTCAGATTAAATAACCCACAGAGGTTGATATGCCGTTAAACAAAACTCAAACTCATTTACACAAAATAGACTTTTATAGAAAAAATATACATTTTTAATTAAAAATATTACCAGCAAGACATTTTTAAAGGAAAAAAAAAGGAAAAATTATTGCCATAATGAATTTTTAAAAGTAACAAAAAACAAAATATTACCAGTAATACATTTTTAGAAACAAGACTAGAAGACATTTTCAGTTTTCTAAAATAAAGAACAAAAAATTTTCATTAAAAATCAACCTTCTCACTATGACTGAACATTAAAAAAAATAACTTAAAACCCCCACCTTTCTGGCATTAAATAACCCATAGAGGTGTTGATATGCCATTAAACAAAACTCAAACTCAAACTAACCAAATTTTATGTGATAAAAAGTACACTTAAAAGATAAAATACAGAGAGAGGGCTAAAGAGAGCAAACTGCGAATTTGAAGTCATAATATTATCATTGTTAACTCTCACCTCCAATTTGCAGACCCTTGTTACTGTATTCTTTATATATATATATATATAAAAGGCAAGATCTGATTTGCATCCATTCATTTTTCTTTCAGTCTACGGTTTTGCTTTAACTGGAAACAACTATTGCTTTTTAGTCTTTCGTGCTAACGTCCAAAGAGTCTGAGCTCCAGGACCATGGATTAGTTTTGAAGCTTTCCCGAGCAACACCGGACTATACTGCTAGTACTTGATATAATGCAAAAATATCACAATGATAAAATTGGTCAATGATTATTTATAAATATTTTTTCTGGGACTCATGCATGCAATTACGAGTAATCCATAATAATATTTTAAATTTTGAAATCATATTTATTTTTGACATTTGAATTTTTTGAAAAATTCTTGCCTCACCTACTTGCTTTTTCCAATCCACCTTTGAGGCGCACCACACCATTTAGAATTAACTAAATGTCAACAAAGTTTTGTCAGTTTAATTCAATGAGTTTGAATTTTGTTTAACGGCATATTAAACTCTGTGGGTTATTTAATGCCAAAAAGGTGGTGTTTTAAGGTATTTTTTAAAAATGTTTGGTTATATTGTTTTGGTTGTCAGATGTTTGGTTGGTTTAGTCAGATTTTGATGAAAATCTTTTTTTTCTTCTATCTAGTTTTGTATTCAAAAATGTATTGCTGGTCATAATTTTTCCTGAAAAATGTATTGTTAGTAATATTTTTAATTCAGAAATGTATATTTTTCAATAAAAGTATATTTTTATAGATATATTTCTACTAGCAGTATAGCCCGGCATTGCTCAGGTGTAATGAAAGCTTTAAAACTAATCCATGGTCATGGAGCTCAGACTCTTTAGACGTTGTCACAAAATACTAAAAAGCAATAGTTGTTTCCAGTTAAAGCAAAACCAGAGACTGCAAGAAAAATGAATGGATGTAGGTCAAATTTTGATTTCCTGTTATCGATATCAAATAAGTTTTTTTGTCGTAAACTGAATTTTGAAGGCTAAATAAGTTCTCTGAGTAAATGGTATCATGGCTGAGACTAAGAACTACAATTATACCTACTTAGAGCCAAACCCGAAACAAAAATAAATGGGCTGAAAAAATACAGACATACAGGCAGAGAAACAGACACACACAGAAACATCTTGCCTTTTATATATATATTTATATGTATATATTATCGATTTTCTGCACTATTATAAGAACTCCAACCTTGAAACTTCTGAATATCGTTTCTTATGTCTTTGTCTATGAGTGTATCAATTTGATTAAAATCAGACCACTCCTTCTATAACCTGATTTTTTCAATTATCGATTTTCGATATTTATCGGGGGTACCTTGACACAAAACCTCGCTAAGAACATTCACAGATGCTTATAGTACAACTGTGTAAATTTTCAAAAAAATCGGTTCAGCCATTTCGGAGTCTATAGGTAACGGAAAAAGTTTTCGATACTTTCATGGTGTTTTGACCGCAGTTTGGGGGTTAACTATTTACTCATAGCGTGGACCCTGACATGTGCTACCACTCCAGGTCAGGGTAAACCTGGGAACAACAGCAATTAAGAGGTGGTTCCATTTTCCTCACAACCTCCCCATCAGAGGCCTTGCTGCCGGATGCAGTTTACTGTCATACCCAGGACCACCACTTTAATTCAATAGTGAACTTTCTGTATCTAAAAGATTTTAGATTTTTTTGTTAATGATTGCCTACTTTGTCTGAAGAATTTATTCCATTCAAAAGGTTTTAATTTTCAGGCAAATGAAAAAACTTGCAGCACCTGTTGAAGGAGGGAAAATGCATTGATCAAAATGACTGATTTATTTTTTACAGCTTATCAACCTCTTGCAGTTTATTGAGAGCCAGAAAATATTTTTAGATTGTAAGAATTTTTTAGCGATAATGATTTAGGGATGCAAGTCTTACTAATTAACCTATAGCTGGGGACGGAAGATGTGGATTCCTATCGAATCAGAATTTTATAAACAAGGAATTAAAATGTGGATATAAGATGGGAGATCAATTTTATGTTACAATCAATATATGAACTGATCCCTGACTTTATGTTTACAGTCATTGCTATACATTTATGTTCCAGTGAATGTAAATAAATCTAAAAGACATGCCTGTGTAGATAATCAGTATTCCATTGATTGATTGATTAGTTTTCTATGACTTATCAACAAACAAAAAATTATAATGTAGATAGAAAGTGGGGGATCAATTCTACATTACGATCAATATATGAAATGATCCCTCACTTTATGACCACAGTTGTTTCTATACATTTATGTTCCAGTGAATGTAAATAAACCTAAAAAGCATGCCTGTGGAGATAATCAGTATTTCATTGATTGATTGATTCTTTTCCTACAGCTTATCAACTTGCAAGAAATTGTAATGTGGATAGAAAGTGGGGGATCAATTCTATATAGCAATCAATACATGAACTGATCCCTCACTTTATGTCCATGGTAGTTTCCAGAGAATATAAATAAATCTAAAGTCTGTGTAGCTAATCAGTATTTCATTGAGTGGTTGATTCATTTTTTATGACTTATCAACTCTTTGCAGGTTATTTAAATCCAAAAAAATAGTTTTAAATTTTGAGAATTTTTTGAGATAGCTATTGACTGATACAAGTTCCACTATTTAACCCATAGCTGGAAGAAGAGGTTTATTCATACTTTTCCCAAGGACATTTGCATGCAGAAGTGCATATAACGAACCTGACTGAAATTAGAACTCAGCTTTCTGATTTTCCATCTGTGATGTTAACTATTACACCACTTGTATATAGCTTACAGCATCTGGTATTCCTAAGAAGGCACCCATCTAGATACTGTCCAGGCTCAATGTTGCTTAACTTTGATCATACAGGAACCAATGTTTCGACATAATCTCATTATACCACCTGCTACCACAGGCTTACAGTACCTGGTATTCTCAAGCAGGCACCCATCTACATACTGTCCAGGCTCAACATTTCTTAATTCTGGGGATCGTATTAGAATGGTGTTTCAATGTTACATAGCCATATCTAATCTAAACTTATTTATCAATGGAACTCTGTGTGTATGTGTGTCCATTACCTATAGACTCCAAAACATCTGAACCGATTTTCTTGAAGATTTACACAGTTGTACTATAAGCGTCTGCGAGTGTTCTTAGCTAAGTTTTGTGTTGAGGTACCCCCGATAAATATTGATAATCGAAAAAATCGGGTTATAGAAGGAGTGGTCCGATTTTAATCAAATTTGATACACTCATAGACAAAGACATAAGAAACAATATTCAGAAGTTTCAAGGTTGCAGTTTCTTACAATAGTGCAGAAAATTGAGAATATATACATATATATATAAAAGGCAAGATGTTTGTGTGTGTGTGTGTCTGTTTATCTGTCTGTATGTCCTTTATACAAATCCACAATTTTTTCCCATTCTCACCAAACTTCATACAAACATACTTTAGGCTGAGTCTGAGCTCTAGAACCATGGATTAGTTTTAAAGCTTTCATTACACCCGAGCAACGCTGGGCTATACTGCTAGTACCAATTATATCAACTGCACATCAAAGCTTAAAGAACCGGGTATTCCCAAAAGGTTACCTTTCCAGTAGCTGATCAGACTGAATATTGCTTAACTTCGGTGACCATACAAGAACCAGTGTTTTAACTTGAAATGGCCGTAAGCCCATTATACCAATAGCACATCCACGGTTAAAGCACCTGGTATCCCCAAGATTGTTCAAATCTAAAGAAGAATCTGCAATGTAATCAGTCCTGCCCTGGCATCTCGGCTTCAGTCACTTTCTCACCAGTGTAACATGGCTTCCCTCTGTCTTTTCTACTAAAATTTTCATGGCAACTTCTCTTATGAGCTTTTTTTCCTGATGCCCCGAGCATGTGAATTTAAGTTGTTGTTTGTTTGTTTCGAGGTTTAACGACCTATCAATCCTTATGGGATCATTTTAAGGTCATAACCAATGATTTTTGGGTAAGGTTATTTTATTTTTACAACATTTTTCCTTTTCAAGTATCAAGATTCATTGGGATTTGTTTTTTAAGAGCAGGGTCCCCAAGTCCTACCCTTGTTATTTAACCCATAACTGGAGGGAAGGGACGGATTAATACCTTTTGCAAGGGTACCAGTGCTAAAGTGAATGCAGGGTATTCAACTGGAATTCGAACTCGGCTCACCAATTTCTCTTTCCGAGTTGACACCCACTGCACCACAACGCATATCTGTCACTATACGCTTACAGCACCTGGTATTCCAAAGCGGTTACCCATCTAAGTACTGACCAGGCTCAACGTTGATTAACTTCGGTGATCGAGCAAGAAGCAGTGTATCCAATGTGATAGGCCTTAAGCCAAATTTAAGTGTGCTACGAGATTGGTAGCTAGGTTCCACTCTTTTACTGTTGAAATAGTTAAATGTTACCATCACATCTACTCCAACAGATTCTTTTCTCACACTTTCTGCCAGTGGAACTCTTTTCCATTTACTCACTTAACTGATTGCGACAGTCTCAAAAAGTTAAATGCAAAGTCAATTGCCATCTTCTATCTTCTTGAATCCCATTCATCATTTATCCTTTCTTTAATACCCACTCTGTCCAGCCTTTTCTCTTCCCTAATAGCTCCAATCTCCAAAAATTTAAATGCAGTGTCAATTCCCATCTTCTATCTTCTTGAATCCTATTCATCTTTAATCCTTTCTTCAATACCCACTCTGTCCAGCCTTTTCTCTTCCCTAATAGCTCCAATCTCCAAAAATTTAAATGCATTGTCAATTCCCATCTTCTATCTTCTTGAATCCCATTCATCATTTATCCTTTCTTCAATACCCACTCTGTCTAGCCTTTTCTCTTCCCTAATAGCTCCAATCTCCAAAAATTTAAATGCAAAGTCAATTCCCATCTTCTATCTTCTTGAATCCTATTCATCTTTAATCATTTCTTCAATACCCACTCTGTCCAGCCTTTTCTCTTCCCTAATAGCTCCAATCTCCAAAAATTTAAATGCAAAGTCAATTGCCATCTTCTATCTTCTTGAATCCCATTCATCTTTAATCCTTTCTTCAATACCCACTCTGTCCAGCCTTTTCTCTTCCCTAATAGCTCCAATCTCCAAAAATTTAAATGCAAAGTCAATTCCCATCTTCTATCTTCTTGAATCCCATTCATCATTTATCCTTTCTTTAATACCCACTCTGTCCAGCCTTTTCTCTTCCCTGATAGCTACAATCTCTAAAAATTTAAATGCAACGTCAACTGCCATCTTCTGTTTTCTTGAATCTCATTCATCTTTTATCCTTTCTTCAATACCCACTCTGTCCAGCCTTTTCTCTCACTGCCACCAGTACCAGTCCCCTCTTGCTTGTGGGGAAATGATTTGAACCTTAGAACACTAACCATATCTATATATTCAGTCAGTCATTTAAGTGCCATATGTGATATACGCTTTGGATGGTCCTGTCTCGAAAGAGACATGACTGACTGAGCAAAAGATCATCCCGCAGTAGGTTGCCATTGCTTTTTGTGGTAGACTGGTTGCCAGCCAAGGCTATAGAATTCATCTGTCCTATTATTTAACCCATAACTGGAGGGAAGAGACGATTAAGAATGCAAATATGCCAATGTCCATCTAATACCCAGTGCAAATTTTTCTATTTTTATTTACCATTTTCAGTTCCTGGTTTTCTTAAATAATTAATGTTTTTCAATTCCTATTAATGGTAAATTTTTGTTTTCTTCCCCGAAGGCTTTACCCCGTCAAATCTTTCCTACACTACCTTAATTACGTGCCAATGTATTTGCTGAAATCAAATTGATAATTGTTTATTGAAGAAACCTACCATTTTTCCTGTTTTCGACCACAAAAAAGTCGGACTATATGTCACCCCTTACTACTATTTTCAAATCTGATTCACCGCTGAATGGACTGGGGCATAGGATACTTATTACAGCCCCTGTACTTTTTTTGAATGATTAGTCCACAATTTGTTTGGGTTCGGAACTCAATTTCTGCGCATGAATAGCAAAAAGGAAGGCAAATTGGTCGGAAAATCGGCAAACTACGCGTGAAGTCATTCTGCAGTGAATAACATGTTTTGAACTGTGGTTACGGCGTGAGATAAACAGCGAAAAGAAGTTTGATATTTTTTGGTTGTAAAATTGAAAAAAGTTAGGTTTCATCAATAAACAATTATTGATATGAGTTCAGCATTTACTTTTGCACGGAAATAAGGATGTTTTCGAAAGATTTGACGGGGTAAAGGCCTTTGGGGGAACAAAACAAAAATTTACCCTATTAATTTTAACTTGAAGTATGAAGTTTGAAGTGCCTGCAAGTTAAATATTTTAAATAAAGATTTATATTTAATATTTTTTTTATATTTTCAAAGTTGGGTATAATTTCTCATTGTTAGTAGTGGTGTAATTTTAATTGATGGTTAGTGTTCTAGAGCTAAACAAATTTTGCCTTTGGATATCTCAATTTTAGTGAAATTTTTATTTTATCAACTGAGGTTAGGGATTGAACTTCCAAATTTTTGGATAATCACCCAATGATTTTATGCTTAAAACTAACCAGTAAGGTAGACGTCTGTTTTATGGGCATCTAGCCAAGTAGTTAATGGTGAGAATGTTCACTTTGCAACCATGAGACCAGTAAATATTGTCATTTATTAGCCTTGCTTAAAATTAATCCTTGGCCTAAAAGAACTGGGGTTGTTGCAGCTGATAAAAATATTTAGCGTTTATTGAGATTTTGTTTTGTTTTCTTCTTTATTTAACTATTTTTTTTTTTTGTTTTCTATCTGTCTCTCTGATGTCTTTGCTTCCTGCTTGAGTGCGCACTCTCCAATGTCAGGAGATGAGATTTGTCTGTAGTTGAATTAAGCAGGAGAGATGGAAGAAATTCCTCTATGCAGAATCTATCCATTATGACTAGTAGAAGAACAGTGAACAAAAAGAAAACAGTCTTTCTTTCTTCAACATTGGGAAAATAGGTTTCTACAAAAGGAACAACTGAATGAATAACATCAACAAATAGTTCATCTAACAAATGGCATCCATACTTGTATGACTTTCTTTGTAATGAAAAAATTGTGTATTCAACAAATTATAACACATTGTATTCATTGGTATTTATGAATATATATATATATATATATATATATATATATATATATATATATATAAACATCTAAATTTAAATATATATATATATATATATATATATATATAAGGGAACACTTTCCCTAGAAACATCCCCAATTTTAAACTATATATATATATATATATATATATATATATATATAAGGGAACACTTTCCCTAGAAACATCCCCAATTTTAAACTATATATATATATATATATATATATATATATATATATAAAGGAACACTTTCCCTAGAAACATCCCCAATTTTAAACTATATATATATATATATATATATATATATATATAAGGGAACACTTTCCTGAAACATCCCAATTTTAAACTATATATATATATATATATATATATATATATATATATATATAAATTTTATATATATATATATATATATATATGAGGGCCACCCTGAAACACTAATTTTAAACTATATATATATATATATATATATATATAAAGGAACACTTTCACAAACATACAATTTAAACATATATATATATATATATATATATATATATATGAATACTTTCCTAGAAACATCAATTTTAAACTATATATATATATATATATATATAGGGAACACTTTCTAAAGCCTCCCCAATTTTATTATATATATATATATATATATATATATATAAGAGACTTTTCACAAAACATCCCCAATTTTAAACTATATATATATATATATATATATATATATATATAAAGGACGCACCCTAGAAGACATCCCCAATTTTAAAACTATATATATATATATATATATAAAGGAGACACTTTCCCCTAGAAACATCCCAATTTAAACTATATATATATATATATATATATATATATAAAGGAACACTTTCCCTAGAAACATCCCAATTTTTAACTATATATATATATATATATATAAGGGAACACTTTCCCTAGAAACACATCTTATTTTAAACTATATATATATATATATATATATATATATATATATAAAGGGAACACTTTCTGAAAACATACAATTTATATATATATATATATATATATATATATATATATATATATAAATTAAAATAAGTTCAAAATTCAAAAATGTTGAATGAACATTTCAACATGAAATCCCTAAGAGAGAATTCACGTCT
>JBBBDQ010001031.1:5760000-5832500 GCA_037127315.1 Ascarosepion bandense | reverse complement strand
TCGGACTATTGTCCTCATCTTTGTTGCCATTTGTACGACGTTTAATAATAGATCATTCTATTTGTCTGTATTTCTCAGATGAGGTAGTATTTACAGTATTTACATTATTCGGACTATTGTCCTCATCTTTGTTGCCATTTGTACGACATTTAATAATAGATCATTCTATTTGTCTGTATTTCTGAGATGAGGTAGCATTTGCAGTATTTACATTATTCGGACTATTGTCCTCATCTTTGTTACTATTTGTACGACGTTTAATAATAGATCATTCTATTTTTCTGTATTTCTCAGATGAGGTAGTATTTGCAGTATTTACATTATTCGGACTATTGTCCTCATCTTTGTTACTATTTGTACAGCTCCCCGATTTCTTGTTCCGAGCTAATAACAACTGCACCTTCACACACATCCAGTGATGTAATATGAAGGGAATAAGAGTGTTTCGCTACTATGTGACTGACATGGAAAGGCGTAAGGATTTGAATCTGCAAAGACCATGATATTTCATTGATAATTTGCTCATTCACCATTACTATATCTCAAGCTTGCTGAATCTTCTCATCAATGCGGGAGGTTGATGGGTGTTCTGTTCTTTCTTTGTGCAACATAATTGTCCAGTTACTTTTAAGGTTCTTCATGAATTCATACACACTTGTATGCCATAGAGTACTGTTGTCGTATTGTGTTAAATGCCTCTTATGAATTTCAGCTCCTGACTCACCTTTATACACTCTTCTACGCCATAGAGTACTGTTGTCGTATTGTGTTAAATGTCTCTAATGAATTTCAGCCCCTGACTCACCTTCATACACTCTTCTACGCCATAGAGTACTGTTGTTGTATTGTGTTAAATGTCTCTAATGAATTTCAGCCCCTGACTCACCTTCATACACTCTTCTATGCCATAGAGTACTGTTGTCGTATTGTGTTAAATGCCTCTAATGAATTTCAGCCCCTGACTCACCTTCATACACTCTTCTACGCCATAGAGTACTGTTGTCGTATTGTGTTAAATGCCTCTAATGAATTTCAGCCTCTGACACACCTTCCAACCAACAAAATCAGACCAATCCTCTTTGTTCCTACTTCGTGCACACTGATAGTGGGGCAGCCATGTTTACACTGTAACAGCTGCAAGTGAACAGTTGTGATTAAGTTCGAAATTTGATCAGGTCACCACAACAGTGTCAACTGTAATCATGCATAAGCAGCAGACAGATAAAGATATGTTATCATGAAAGAGTGGATAATTTTTGACTCACTCTTATATATAAGTATAATCTTTGTGAGTATCGAAGGAAAATATTAGTAGGAAGACTATAATACATCAATTTCCCAAATGAGAAGAACTTATTGATTTAATTAACTTGAAAATCTTCGGTGACCATTATTAGGTTTATCTGCATTTGAACACGAAACATTAGCACAAGTGAGAAACACATGATGAGTTCAGTTGCATTCAGGCACACACATGCACATAGGTACACACACAGACATACAATAAACCCTAAACATGATGAAAGTGAATTTTTTATTTACAAGAATAATTTTATATTTACAACATTCTAAAAACTAATACAATTAAAATGAATTCAATGCAATATTTATCATTCACCAATTTATAAGGAAATATTAAACACTATTTATTAGTTTATTTACAAGAATAATTTTATATTTACAACATTCTAAAAACTAATACAATTAAAATTAATTCAATGCAATATTTATCATTTACCAATTTATAAGGAAATATTAAACACTATTTATTAGTTTATTTACAAGAATAATTTTATATTTACAACATTCTAAAAACTAATACAATTAAAATGAATTCAATGCAATATTTATCATTCACCAATTTATAAGGAAATATTAAACACTATTTATTAGTTTATTTACAAGAATAATTTTATATTTACAACATTCTAAAAACTAATACAATTAAAATTAATTCAATGCAATATTTATCATTTACCAATTTATAAGGAAATATTAAACACTATTTATTAGTTTATTTACAAGAATAATTTTATATTTACAACATTCTAAAAACTAATACAATTAAAATGAATTCAATGCAATATTTATCATTCACCAATTTATAAGGAAATATTAAACACTATTTATTAGTTTATTTACAAGAATAATTTTATATTTACAACATTCTAAAAACTAATGCAATTAAAATGAATTCAATGCAATATTTATCATTCACCAATTTATAAGGAAATATTAAACACTATTTATTAGTTTATTTACAAGAATAATTTTATATTTACAACATTCTAAAAACTAATACAATTAAAATGAATTCAATGCAATATTTATCATTCACCAATTTATAAGGAAATATTAACCACTATTTATTAGTTTATTTACAAGAATAATTTTATATTTATAACATTCTAAAAACTAATACAATTAAAATGAATTCAATGCAATATTTATCATTTACCAATTTATAAGGAAATATTAAACACTATTATATTGTTTATATACAAGAATAATTTTATATTTACAACATTCTAAAAACTAATACAATTAAAATGAATTCAATGCAATATTTATCATTTTCCAATTTATAAGGAAATATTAAACACTATTTGATTGTTTATTTACAAGAATAATTTTATATTTACAACATTCTAAAAACTTATACAATTAAAACGAATTCAATGCAATATTTATCATTCACCAATTTATAAGGAAATATTAAACACTATTTATTAGATTGTTTATTTACAAGAATAATTTTATATTTACAACATTCTAAAAACTAATACAATTAAAACAAATTCAATGCAATATTTATCATTTACCAATTTATAAGGAAATATTAAACACTATTTGATTGTTTATTTACAATAATAATTTTATATTTATAACATTCTGAAAACTAATGCAATACAATATTTATTATTTACCAATTTATAAAGAAATAAATATGAAGACAATTTTTTATTTAGAAATTTATAAACATTTTTTAAATAATTAAAATATGTGAACCAGCCCGAAAAAGAATTTTTATTTAACATTTAATAAAGTTTGACTCAATTGGCAATTAGTTAATGTTTTTTTTACCAACCTTTCCAATAAATGATTTAATAAATAGTGTTTATTATATTTTTTTTTTGTCAATTGTCAACCAAAAAAAAAAATGAATTCATTTTTATTGTCTTTTTATGCTTTATTATAATTCTATTTGTCAATATTTAAAAGAATAAACGTTGCTAATGAACGAAGGTAGTTAAAATAATAGTGATGTCAAGGGAAAAACATGTCTTTTTGACATTTTTTTTCTCCAGGTATGAAGGTCTTAGATTATGGAACACTAAAAACTCTGATTAGAAAATTTATAAAATTATCCTCCTCTGTCACAGACGTACGTACATAATCTTTGTGTTCGTTGTTCCTTTTTTTTTTTTTTAATCATATCACCCCGAGCAAGGCGGTAACGCCACTGATGTGCAGGGGGCTATGTAATAGTGAAAAGATCGGAAAAGAGAAAGCCGGAAACCATATCCTAAACAGGGAACAAGGGATGAGCCTCTTAACCTGTTTAATAGACATGGGTGGAGTGCGAACCGAGCGATAGATAGATCTGTCTACTCCAATTGAAAAAAAAAACAAAACAAAACAAGGAAACAAAGTGAGAAGATTGGAAAAGAGAAAGCCAGAAACCACGTCCTAAACAGGGAACAAGGGATGAGCCTCTTAACCTGTTTAATAGATATGGGTGGAGTGTGAACCGGGCGATAGATAGATCTATCTACTCCAATTGAAAAAAAAAAACAAAAGCTTATTGTCTTTGTCTTTCTTTCATTTTACTTACATATCTTCCTTCGGCTATTAATTCCGTCTGTTTCTTTTGTTTTTATCTGTATAAATTGATTTGTTATATATATATATATATATATATATATATATATATATATATGTCTGTGTATGTGTAAGACAGAAATAGGGGTTGTTCCAAGAAAAATTGATACAGAAGAAAAAAGTGTGAGAAGCCGTGAACATTTTGTTTAAAGTGTAGATCTGTTGTTTTAAATATTACTTGCTTTTTGTATAATATATTAAGTGTCCATAATTGTATTTGTGTTGGCGGTATATGTGTTTCGAGTCCAGAGTTGACTCTCTACAGGGAAATAAATTTGTGATTTTACATATCGAGATTTGTTTATATATATATATATATATATATATAGGCTTATTATATTTTATTTACATTTTCTGTATGTAAAAAATATCAAGGAATAAGAATAATATAACAAGGGAAACAAAAAAATAGGCTTATTATATTTTATTTACATTTTCTGTATGTAAAATATATATATATATATATATATATATATATATATATATAGAAAGAAAAGAAAAATTAAGGCAGACATTATTTCATGCTAAATTGGAAATATAGGCCTATTTCAGGCGAACCATCATCAGCTTCCATCTTTATTGTACAAAAGATTTTACACGAATCTTTTGTACAATAAAGACAGAAGCTGATGATGGTTCGCCTGATATAAGCCCATCCTCCGATTTACCATGAAACAATGTGTCTGCCTTAATTTTTCTTATATTTGCTCTACATGTATTTATATACATATATATTTAGAGCTCTCCTAAAGAGTTATCCTACCACTGTATGTACAGGATACTCTTTTGGATTCTTCCATATCTACACCACATGCTGATATATTGGGCGTGTATAATGATAATATACACGCTAAAATGTCTGCCTCCTTCTACCGAGCGCCCATAGCTCAGAGCTAGAATCGCTGACTGATGCCAATTCGGTCGGGTTTTAATCCTGGGTAAAAAGCAATCGGCTGTCTAACTGTCCTGATGAGCTGTGATACAGCGAAACAGATCTGTCTGCGGACGACTATATATATATATGGCTTTGTCTGTCATTCTTTCTTTGTGTCTTATTGTTTTTTTTTCCTTTTTTTTTTGTTTTTACCTTTCTTTCTTTCTCTTTATCTATCTACTTGGTCTATTAGCAACAATTTATTTTCGTCTCCTTTTATTTAGCGACATAAATCTCTTCTGAGTTTATTTGTACTAAATCATTTTCATTTGTCATCATCTGTTCTTTCTTCTTTTTTTTGTCTTTATTTCTTTCTGGTATCTGACAACCTTTCTTTCTTCATTTCTTTCTTTTTTGGTCTTCCCCCCCCCTCTCTCTCTCTCCATTTCTCTCAGTTCTTTCTTTCTTTGTTGGACTTTTTCTCTCTTTCTCTCTTTTTTTCTTTTTTTCTTTCTTTGTTGGTCTTTTCTCTCTCTCTCTCTCTGTTGATCTTTTTCTCTCTCTTTCTCTGTTCTTTCTTTCTTTGTTGGTCTTTTTCTCTCTCTCTTTCTCTCTCTCCTTTCTCTCAGTTCTTTCTTTCTTTGTTGGTCTTTTTCTCTCTTTCTCTTTTTTTCTTTCTTTGTTGGTCTTTTCTCTCTCTCTCTCTCTCTCTTTCTTTTTTCTTTCTTTGTTTTTTTTTTTTCTCTCTCTCTCTCTCTCTCCATTTCTCTCAGTTCTTTCTTTATTTCTTTGTTGGACCTTTTCTCTCTCTTTTTTTCTTTGTTGGTCTTCTCTCTCTCTCTCTCTCTCTCTCAGTTGTTTCTTTCTTTGTTGGTCTTTTCTGTCTCTTTCTCTGTTGATCTTTTTCTCTCTCTTTCTCTGTTCTTTCTTTATTTCTTTGTTGGTCTTTTTCTCTCTCTTTGTTGGTCTTTTCTCTCTCTCCTTTTTTCTTTCTTTGTTGGTCTTTTCCTTCTCTCTCTCTCTCTCTCCATTTCTCTCAGTTCTTTCTTTCTTTGTTGGTCTTTTTCTCTCTCTCTCTCTCTCTCTCTCAGTTGTTTCTTTCTTTGTTGGTCTTTTCTCTCTCTCTCTCTCTCTCTCTGTTAATCTTTTTCTCTCTATTTTTCCGTTCTTTCTTTCTTTGTTGGTCTTTTTCTCTCTTTCTTTCTCTCTTTCTCTCTCTTTCTTTGCTAGTCTTTAATATCTCTCTCTTTCTCTCTCTCCCTCAGTTCTTTCTTTTTTTGTTGGTCTTTTTTCTCTCTTTTTTTCTCTCTTTCTCTCAGTTCTTTCTTTCTTGGTCTTTTTTGTTTTTCTCTCTTTGTCAGTTTTTCTTTATCCATTCCTATCATTCTTTCTTTCATTCTTGTTTTACTCTCTCTCTCTCTCTCACTATTTTTTTCTGTCTATCTTGGTTGTTTTTTATCTCTCTTTCTCTCTCTCTCTCTCTCTCCATTTCCTTCTGTCGTTCTTTTTTTTCTGACAATTTTTCTTCCTTCTTTCTCTCTTTAATTATTTTCGTTATCTTCCTACCCTTTTCTGTTTATATCTACTTTATTGATCTTTCTCTTTCCCAGTCCCACTTGTACGTGATCACGTCCTTCCATTTATACCTGTCCTTTTTGTATGTCTGTCTTTTTTGTCCTTTCTTCGCTGACTTTGTATCAGATTTCGGTCACTGTTGATCAGAGAAGAAGACCAGTAGCATTTTTTTTTTCTTAGTCCTCACGAAAAGCTAACTTCCATATTTTTCAAGGGCAGAAGCCGAGAAAGATTAAATTGCTTTTTCTTTTCCTCATTGACTTGATACTCAATTTACGCTTTGAGTTTGTGCTTAGCTTTCAACAGCAGTTTATCTTTGTGTGTCAAAAAAACACACACACTTATATATATATATATATATATATATATATATATAGTACTGTGCAAAAGCATTAGGACAAAAACTATTTTATCTTTTATGAGACATCAAAATAAAGTTTAAAATCAAATCACCCCTGTCCTAACACTTTTGCACACTACCGGTAGCATGCAAAAGTATTAGGACAGCGGTGAGTTTCCTAAAAACTTCACTGAAATTCAAATACAGGGTGAAAAGCCAAGAAAATTTCTAATAAATATTGATTATTTATATACTAGGTGCGATTAGTAAGTTGTCGCAATTATTTTATTATTTCAAAGCAAAAGGCTATTATACTAAATATTAAATTTATTTTATAACAAGTATTTTTTTTCTTGTTAAAGCATTTGTTGAGTAAATCAAATAAAATTACTTTAATTAAATTGTTTATTTTCTGTCAGTATGCCTCATAAATGATAAAATAGTTCTTGTCCTAATACTTTTGCACAATACTGTATATATATATATATAGAGAGAGAGAGAGAAAAAGAGAGATACAGATATAAATCTACCATCCGCCCGTGCATTGAATACTGCTGCCATATCTGGTCGGGTGCCCCTGCTATTCTCCTCGGGCTTCTCGATAAGGTTCAGAGGAGGGTCTGTAATGTGATAGATACCGACTTGGCAGACCACCTGCAGTCTCTCTCTCACCGGCACGACGTGGCTTCCCTGTGTCTCTTCTATAAATACTTTCATGACTTCTGCTCCGATGAACTTAGATCACTGGTGCCCCCTAAATACGAATTTGCGCGAGATACTAGATTAGCAACTAGATCCCACCCTTTTACAGTGAAACCGATAAAATGCAACCGCAACTTCTACTCCAACAGTTTCTTTCCTCGCACTTCCCGACTGTGGAATTCTCTTCCACACGATTGCTTCCCCGACGGCTACAATCTCCAGGAGTTTAAATGTAAGGTCAATAGACACCTCCTAACACACTAACCTGCTCCCATTCCTCCTGACATTCCCTATGTCTAACATTAATTCTTACTGACATTCCCTATGTCTAACCACTCCTTCTCTTTACCTTCCCCTATGTAACCCCATGCGCAATAGTGGCAGTGGAATGCCTTGCTTGGGGTGAGATGATTAAAAAAAAAAAAGGGTGTCCATAATGTCTGTGTGTATTGCACATACAAATAAAGTTATAAATTGCACAGGAACTTCATGAACACCCTGTATATGAGTTGAAAATATGGATCCGAATCCGACAAGATGAATAGAAAAAGTAAATAACAATAGAAAAAAGAAAGTGTCTTTAATCTAACATGTTTCACTTTAACAAGCTTCTTCAGAGATTCTTTAAAGATGAATGATTTTAAAAAACGAGAGTATATATATGAGTTGAATATATGGATCGGAATCCGTCAAGATGAATAGAATAAGTAAAGAACAAGTAAGAAAAAAGTGTCTTTAATCTAACATGTTTCACTTTAACAAGCTTCTTCAGAGATTCTTTAAAGACGAATGATTTAAAAAACCGAAAGTATATGAGTTGAATATATGGATCGGAATCCGTCAAGATGAATAGAATAAGTAAAGAACAAGTAAGAAAAAAGTGTCTTTAATCTAACATGTTTCACTTTAATAAGCTTCTTCAGAGATTCTTTAAAGACGAATGATTTTAAAAAACCGAGTGTATATATATGAGTTGAATATATGGATCGGAATCCGTCAAGATGAATAGAATAAGTAAACAACAAGCAGGGAAAAGGTGTCTTTAATCTAACATGTTTCACTTTTAACAAGCTTCTTCAGAGATTCTTTAAAGATGAATGATTTAAAAAAAATCTTAATAAAAATTTGAGAGACAGTATATTGATTGAAGTATGGTTTCATTGGTCAGATATGTGTCACGTGTGATAGAGCAGTGGATAAATATTATCGACACAAGTTTTTTTCTTCTACGTTTAATATTCCTGCATTGCTTTGTCGCATACTGTCCCTCGGATCTTTAAAAAAATTTTTAATCATTTGTCTTTAAAGGTATCTCTGAAGAGTCAGTCAGTCAGTTAAGTGCCATACATGATACACGCTTTGGGTGATCATGTCTTGAAAGAGACATGACTGACTGGGCAGAAGATTATACCGCAGTAGGTTGCCATTGCTTTCTGCGGTAGACTGGTTGCCAGCCAAGGCTATAGAACCCAATCTGTCCTGCCATTTAACTCATAGCTGATGGGAGAAGAGATAGATTATATTACATTATTATGTTAAGTATAATTAGTGGGGGATCAGTTTATTACTTCATAACAATAGAAAACCGATCTCCCACTTTATGCCCATTAGAAGTTTGAATTATGTCTCCAACTATTATATTCAGTCAGTCAATTAAGTGCCATACGTGAAACACGCTTGGGCGATCATGTCTTTTTTGAGACATAACTGACTGGGCAGAAGATTATACCGCAGTAGGTTGCCATTGCTTTCTGTGGTAGACTGGTTGCCAGCCAAGGCTATAGAGACCAATCTGTCCTGTTACTTAACCCGCAACTGGAGAGAAGAGATAGATTAATACCTTTTCCAACGATATTTGTGCATCAGTGAATGCAAGGGGTTCAACTGGAACTCGAACTCAGCTCCCTGATTTGTCGTTCCAAGTCGATATCCATTGCACCACAACGCATTTTTGGCAAACAAATATTTATTAAAAAAATAACAACTCAAAAAATATTTATTCAAGAAATGGCAACCAATTTCTATTGAAACAAAAATTTTTTTTCGGAAATCGTTTATTCATTACGAAAATGGCAACCTTAAACGTCAAAAGTACATTCAATGGGGTGGGTGCATTTGCTTGGCCTCAACCAGTTCAATGGGGTGGGTGCATTCAATGGGGTGGGTACATTCAATGGGGTACATTCAATGGGGTGGGCGCATTTGCTTGGCCTCAACCAGTTCTTCTAGATTTGGCTTTTGTTGCTTCTAAACTTTCTTCAGGATTTTGTTTTGAGAGCAAGTAATGTGGGAAACGATGTCTCACACTCAGAGATGGTTGCAAATAGAATCAGCACCTCTAGAGCCAGCTTTGCAACATCACAATAGGACTGTGCCATTTTAATCCCAAAATCGCTACAGGACACTTAACGGAAAATATGTTTTGCACCCCTGTCATTAATCAAATCGATAAGATGTCCTCTGAAGGCAAATCATTAATGGAGAGTACGAAAGGGTTGTGGATAAACTGTTGATATTTTTCAAAATTTTGTAGGTCAGGAAAATAATGAGAAAAGAAAAAAGGAGGTAAATAAGGAAGAGTTGGAGATGCTGTAATTATGACTTGGTCACTCTGTTAATTGCCGTACGTGATAAACACTTTGGGCGATCATGTCTCGAAAAAGACATGACTGACTGGGCAGAAGATTATCCCACAGTAGGTTGCCATTACTTTCTGTAGCAGAGTGGTTGCCAGCCAAGGCTACAGAACCCAATCTGTCCTGCCATTTAACTCATAACTGCAAGGATAAGAGATAGATTATATTATTATATTAAGTATAATTAGTGGGGGATCAGTTTATTACTTCATAACAATAGAAAACTAATCCTCCACTTTATGCCCAGTAGAAATTTTAATTATGTTTCCAACTATTATATTCAGTCAGTCAATTACGTGCCATGCGTAACACACTTTGGGCGATCATGTCTCGAAAAAGACATGACTGATTGGACAGAAGATTATCTCTCGGTAGGTTGCCATTGCTTTCTGTGGTAGACTGGTTGCCGCCCAAGGCTATAAAACCCAATCTGTCCTATTATTTAACCCACAACTGGAGAGAAGAGACGGATTAATACCTTTCCCAAGAGTATTTGTGCATTCACTTAGGCATTTTCATCTTTTCAATCATCAAGTTTACTTTCATTTGTTCTTTAAAATGGTACTAGCAGTAACCGCTACCATGTGTCAGCATTATTTGTTAAATTCCTTTGGTAGTTTTGTTTACATCATAAAGTCAGTTTACGAATCAGTAACAAACTTTTACAAAAATATTTTGGTCGAGTTTTAAACATTTACTATACAAGTTGGCAATGGAAAATTTTTCAAGGATACTTGTCTATATTTCTGAGATGTGGTAGTATTTACAGTATTCGGACTAGTGACCTCATCTTTGTTGCCATTTGCATGACGTTTAATAATAGATCATTCTATTTGTCTGTATTTCTCAGATGAGGTAGTATTCGCAGTATTTACATTATTCGGACTATTGTCCTCATCTTTGTTGCCATTTGTACGACGTTTAATAATAGATCATTCTATTTGTCTATATTTCTGAGATGAGGTAGTATTTACAGTATTTACATTATTCGGACTAATCTCCTCATCTTTGTTGCCATTTGTATGACATTTAAGAATAGATCATTGTGTTTGTCTATATTTCTGAGATGAGGTAGTATTTACAGTATTTACATTATTTGGACTATTGTCCTCATGTTTGTTGCCATTTGGACGACGCTTAATAAGAGATCATTCTATTTGTCTATATTTCTGAGACGAGGTAGTATTTACAGTATTTACATTATTCGGACTATTGTCCTCATCTTTGTTGCCATTTGTACGACGTTTAATAATAGATCATTCTATTTGTCTATATTTCTGAGATGAGGTAGTATTTACAGTATTTACATTATTCGGACTATTGTCCTCATCTTTGTTGCCATTTGTACGACGTTTAATAATAGATCATTCTATTTGTCTATATTTCTGAGACGAGGTAGTATTTACAGTATTTCATTATTCGGACTTTATTGTCCTCATCTTTGTTGCCATTTGTACGACGTTTGGTAATAGATCATTCATTTGTTCTATATTTCTGAGCAGGTATATTTACATATTTCATTCGGACTATTGTCCTCATCTTTGTTGCCATTTGTACGGCGTTTAATAATAGATCATTCTATTTGTCTATATTTCTGAGATGAGGTCGTATTTATAGTATTTACATTATTCGGACTATTGTCCTCATCTTTGTTGCCATTTGTACGGCGTTTAATAATAGATCATTCTATTTGTCTATATTTCTGAGATGAGGTCGTATTTATAGTATTTACATTATTTGGACTATAGTCTACAGCAGTGGTGAACAAGTAACTTGCAGGGTTAAAAGAAGAAAACGCATGACTTTCAATGGAGAATTTACGCAAGGAATGAGGATGATATACCCCAGTGATTGTAATAAAGGGTATGGTTCAAAGTTCTTAGCACCTGAAGAAGGCCGGAGAATACAACGGTCGAAACGTCGTACAAATGACAACAAAGATGAGGACAATAATCCAAATAAAGTAAACACTGTAGTACTATTACCACATCTCAGAAATATAGACAAATAGAATGATCTATTATTAAACGTCGTACAAATGGCAACAAAGATGAGGGCAATAGTCGGAATAATGTAAATATTACCTCATCTCAGAAATATAGACAAATAGAATGATCTATTATTAAACGTCGTACAAATGGCAACAAACATGAGGGCAATAATCCGAATAATGTAAATACTGTAAATACTACCTCATCTCAGAAATATAGACAAATACAATGATCTATTATTAAACGTCGTACAAATGGCAACAAAGCTGAGAACAATAGTCCGAATAATGTTAAATACTGTAAATACTACCTCATCTCAGAAATATAGACAAATAGAATGATCTATTATTAAACGTCGTACAAATGGCAACAAAGCTGAGAACAATAGTCCGAATAATGTTAAATACTGTAAATACTACCTCATCTCAGAAATATAAACAAATAGAATGATCTATTATTAAACGTCGTACAAATGGCAACAAAGATGAGGACAATAGTCCGAATAATGTTAAATACTGTAGCCAATGATGCAAGAAAGTTTAGAAATCGCAGAAATAAACAAATGAGATGGATATTATTCATGTTGTTTGGACTGTTGTTCTCATCTTTATTGTCATATTCATAATGTTCCGGCCATTGCATGCTCTGGCCTTCTCTAGGTAATTGGAAATTTGAAGTGAACCCTTTATTTCTATCACTTTACTGTTTGCGTTCCATGAGTCATGCTACTTCCGGATGTCTTAGTTGTCTTCTTGAACTCGACTTTATAAGTTATTTGTTCACCACTGCTGTAGCCAGGTATTGAACACAAAACACTTTGGGTCAAGTCACTGGAACTAACCAGCACTTTTATCCAAGGACACATGGTCAAGTGGATAACAGTCCAAACAATACCTCATCTCAGACGTATAGACGAATAAAGGGTTCAGTTCAAAATTCTTTGCACCTGAAGAACAATGGAATGTATGATGTCCAAAACGTCGTAAACATGGCTATAAAGATGAGGACATTGGTCTGAAAAATGTCAATAACGTAAATATTACCTCATCTCAGAAGAAAAGACGAAGAAATGAGAGGTAGTTTATATATTATTTTTTTTAGTCAAGGATGAGCTAATTTACTTTTCTCTACCCCCCTACCTCAGGCTGGTTGACCTGTTTCATGTCAGCGCTGTTATTAAGAAGAAAATATTTGAATAATGAATATACGACCATCCTCCCTTTTACTTTTTTAGCTTTGACAAGAGTGAACAATAACCAATGTAATTAGTACTTTGGATGTGTGAAAACTATGACTCTGATTTGTCATATATTAAAACTGAATACAATAACCCAGTTTAGACAAAATGAACTTGTGACCAAATGATTTTTTTTTTTTTTAATCATATCACCCCGAACAAGGCAGTAATGCCACTGATGTGCAGGGGGCTACGTAATAGTGAAAAGATTGGAAAAGAGAAAGCCGGAAACCACATCCTAAACAGGGAACAAGGGATGAGCCTCTTCACCTGTTCAATACACGTGGGTGGAGTGTGAACCGGGCGATAGATAGATCTATCTACTCCAATTGAAAAAAAAACAAAAAAAAAAACAAATTTGGTCATCTTTTTGAAAGGATTCAATGAAATTAATAAATTTATCATTTACCACCATTGAACATAATTATTGAAAGAAAAAAGGGTTTAGATGAAGTATAATTGTTGTAGAGTGGCTGACACCCCTGCAGCATTCTTGATAGAATGGTCTAAGTAAAGAATAGTAGCATTCGAGCCATAATATTTGAGTATCATTCCAGTAATAATGAAACTGATTACTTCAGCTACTATTGTGATCTAAACCCCTCCTCTCTGTGTTGGAAGTTTTGTCTTGTCTGTTATTGTAACTATTGTACTGTTCTGTGTATATCCATTTATCACTGGATATTGTGCTGAATAATACTGCAGTACACTTTGTATCCACCTTGGTGATACAACAATAATGTATAATTTTTTTAAAGAGAATAGAACATGACAAAACAGAATTATTTTGTCGGTTCACACTCCACCCACGTCTATTGAACAGGTGAGGAGGCTCATCCCTTGTTCCCTGTTTAGGATGTGGTTTCTGGCTTTCTCTTTTCCAATCTTTTCACTCTTTTCTCTCTTTATTTTTTTTTCAATTGGAGTAGATAGACTAAACTATCGCCCTGTTCACACTCCACCCACGTCTATTGAACAGGTGAAGAGGCTCTTCCCTTCTGTTAGGGCGCCGCTCCTATTTGACTACAAATGGGCTGTTCCCATTGCTATATATAGCAATGGTGGATTCTCTACAAGAGAGTCGTAGAGAGTCACTTGAGAGTCTCTAATGAGTTACTGAAGAGTCAGTGCGAGTCAGTGAAGAGTTAGTCACACTTCCGGTGACGTACCGGAAGTAATCACGTATGCACACGTCTTATGACGGATTGGACTCTTGTATCTTTCTATTGTAAATATTACTAATCACTTCTGTACATACTAACCGTCTTTCCGCGGAATACAACTTATATTCTGATTCTGTTGTTGAGTTATTCATTTATACTTGGCGACATAACACCTTGTTCCCTGTTTAGGATGTGGTTTCAGGTTTTTCTCTTTTCCAATCTTTTCACTCTTTTTTTATTTCATTTTATTTTTTTCAATTGGAGTCGATAGACTAAACTATCGCCCAGTTCACACTCCACCCACGTCTATTGAACAGCTGAAGAGGCTCATCCCTTGTTTCCTGTTTGGGATGTGGTTTCCAGTTTTCTCTTTTCCAATCTTTTCACTCTCACTTGGCCCCCTGCGCATCAGCGGCGTTTTCACCTTGCTTGCGGTGATATGATTAAAAAAAAAATATATATTTTCACAACAAAATCCAAAGAAGGGTCTGTAATGTTTAGAGTTCTGACCTGGCACCTTGACTTTATTCACTTCTCACTGCTGTGATGTAGTTTTCCTCTACTTTTTTTATAAATATTTTCATGGCAGCTGTTCTCAAGTTTTTTTGGGTTTTTTTTAGGTATTATGGCAGCTGTAGTAAGAATGGTAAATAAAAATGTGTTATCTTATGTAATGAATATTGTGGTGTGTTTGGGTCAGTGATTGTGGCTAGTTAAGTTTAAGTTAAGACAGATTGAACACCAGCCTTCACCTATCCCCACTTTTGACCTTGTGTTACATTTTGTATTATTCAAAGTATTACTTTCCTCTTTTTTTTATTTTTAATCCCCACTCCCCACTGATAAATTATACAGATGAGAAATAGTTACGATATCATAGAGACTCTGAGGTATTATGGTGGCTGTAATAAGAAATCATAAGCAAAAATGTGTGTTGGTGAAAGGAATACGTTGGTATATTCGGATCAGTAATTGTGGCTAGCTAAGTTTCAGATAAGACAGATTGAAGACCAGCCTTCTCCCCATCCCATTTTTTGGCCTTGTATCACATTTTTGTATTATTTGTTAGGTCTCAATAGAGACTCAGAGGCATTATGGTGGCTGTAATAAGTATCATAAGCAAGAATGTATTTTGATGGAAGGAATACCTTGGTATGTTTGGGTCAGTAATTGTGGCTAGCTAAGTTTAAGACAAGACAGATTTGAACACCAGTCATTCCCCCACTTTTTAGCCTTGTGCCACATTTTTGTATTACTCAAAATAAATATTACCTTCAGCTTTGATGTTTAGACTACACTAATTTAAGAGCAGTACTACATTGGTAGTTAGGTCTCATAATTATCATCATTGAAATAGATGTAACCGTAAGTTCTATGCTATAAGTTTCATATTTTGTACTATTCACATTTTTAACTTTCTTGTTAACTATGATTTTCGGTATTTTGCTTCTGCTATATATTTAAAGATTCTTCTTAAAATACAAAGAATCTGCAATGTTATTAGTTCTGATTTGGCATCTCAGCTTCAGTCCCATTCCCACTGCTGTAACATAACTTCTCTGTGCGTTTTCTATAAGTACTGTTACGTGTTAGAAATTGTAACAACAGAAAAAAAAGAATTTACCAAAACACATAGCTAAATCACAAGTAAATATTTAATTTATGACACTATGCCTGGTCGGTTGCTGTTGGTTTTGATCCAGATAGCTGGTCATAGATTGATTCCATTCACAATGATCTTCCCTGTCCCACGTTGTGTTGATTGATCACAAGGTAGTCACATGAGTTTTCTACTAGCTGTCTCTCTGCCGAACTAAACCAAACCGGGAAGCGTGCACACAATTGGATAATAAAAGAAAGAAATATGGTACCAAAAAAAAATAAATGGACCAACGTCCGAAGTGTTATAAAATAAATTCTTTATATACAGAAAATAATTCACATAATAGTCATTCGGATAATTCTCAATTTCTGTTCCTATCAAGCTGATAACGGAACGGAAGTCTCTTAAGTAAATTGAATTATCCTCCTAAGCAATAATCAAAAATTCTGGTTATCCACAGTGCTTTGCTCCAAACGGAGTTCTGAGTTCACAGCAAGTCTAGTTGACTTTAGTTCTTTTTCTCCGGAATGTTGCGGAAATTGCCGAAGTGCTGGGTTATGGGTAAGTTGGCGTGGTTCATCTTCGGAATCGGAATTTACGATAAACACAAAATGAAATATTTCCAAAATATACAATTTGTGCATTCAAAATAGAAAACAGTGTTTATGAGCAAATTGTCACTAAGGAGAAGGAAAACAAGTCAAGTAACTTTACCACGTTAGAGCTAGCGAAGTAGTCTAAGGGCTACACTGGAAACCATCAAATGTGAATATATAGATTAACTTTTAGTTTCTTTAATGAAAATATTAAAAAATGCTATTTACTGATTAAGTTCCATGAGGTTCTCTTTTTGGGTTTTTGTTGGTCGGCAACTTTTTTTAGAGATTCTTTCGGCTGGATATAATAATCCGCAAATCAAGCCAGAGTTGATAATGCCAGAAATCTTTTTTTAAAAACTGACAGCTCTTTTAAAAAAACCTATTTTTATAGGGACTAGCACCTAATTAGCATATTTCTCAAATCATCTAGATCTTTCTCGAATATACTGGAATGATCTAGAATCTTCGAAATGTTCTATTTCTGTTTTACTTCATGAATGAAAACTTTTTTGTATTATCAAGTAGGACTCAGTAGGATCCCTTATTATAAATTTTGACCATTTTATAGACTTTATTAATATTTTTTATATAGGAATGCACCCTCGTAACAGTACTTTCATGGTAATTGTTCTGATATAATTTTATGCCACTCACAGACAAATTGTGAACTAGTTCAGACTTCATGTCGCTAAACAAAATTAACCAATAAATCATGGATTTTGATAAGTTCTATCGACAGAAAGAAATAACAGTAACACATAAGTTTATCTGCTGCCTCATGGTCAAAGCATCAACTCTGAAAGACAAGATCTATGTGTGTACTAGCAGTATAGCCCGGCGTTGCTTGGGTGTAATGAAAGCATTAAAACTAATCCATAGTCCTGGAGCTCAGACTCAGCCTAAAGAAGAATTGAAATAATTTACCAATCGCACCTAGTGTATATATATATATATATATATATATACTAGCAGTATAGCCTGGCGTTGCTCGGGTGTAATGAAAGCTTTAAAACTAATCCATGGTCCTGGAGCTCAGACTCTTTGGACGTTGGCACGAAAGACTAAAAAGCAATAGTTGTTTCCAGTTAAAGCGAAACCGTAGATTGAAAGAAAAATGAATGGATGTAAGTCAAATTTTGGTTTCCTGGTATTGATATCAAATAAGTTTTTTCGTTGGAAGCTGAATTTTGAAGGCTAATTAAGTCCTCTGAGTAAATGGTATCATGGCTGAGACTAAGAACTACAATTATACCTACTTAGAGCCAAACCCGAAGCAAACACTAAAATAAAAGTGTTGAAAAAAATACAGACATGCAGACACACACACAAACATCTTGCTTTTATATATATATATATATATATATATTATCGATTTTCTTTACTATTGTAAGAACTTCAACCTTGAAACTTCTGAATATTGTTTCTTATGTCTTTGTCTATGAGTGTATCAAATTTGATTAAAATCAGACCACTCCTTCTATAACCCGATTTTTTCGATTATCGATTTTCGATATTTGTCGGGGGTACCTTGACACAAAACCTAGCTAAGAACACTTGCAGACGCTTATAGTACAACTGTGTAAATTTTCAAGAAAATCGGTTCAGTTGTTTTGGAGTCTGTAGGTAACGAACACACACAGACACACACACACAAACATCTTGCTTTTATATATATATATATATATATATATATATATATATATATATATATTATCGATTTTCTGCACTATTTTAAGAACTGTAACCTTGAAACTTCTGAATATTGTTTCTTTTGTCTTTGTCTATGAGTGTATCAAATTTGATTAAAATTGGACCGCTCCTTCTATAACCCGATTTTCAATATTTATCGGGGGTACCTCGACACAAAATCTAGCTAAGAACACTCGCAGACACTTATAGTACAACTGTGTAAATTTTCAAGGAAATTGGTTCAGCCGTTTTGGAGTCTATAGGTAACGGGGACACACACACACACACAAAGTTACATTTATAAATAAGTTTAGATGTATGTGAAAATGTACGTTGGTATAAGAGGTAAAGAAACATCTCAAACCAAGCAATAAATGGAATTTAAAAATACCTTCGTTCCAATTTTGGGAATGGGTTGGACAAAGGACTTCAGCACTTCCTCTTATAATGATTATGCAATGGTTCCGTGAACATTTTGAATTCTGTTTGAGGATGCTAGGAACAGCTTGACATTAATATCCTCAAGAAAGGCATGAATTTAATTTTCCCCTCAGTTCTGTCCTATGATTTTTTTTTTTTTTAAACGAGTTTAACTGCCTTGGCAGCCAAATAGGTTGTTATAACCATTTTCACTTTTGACAGATGCTTAATAATCCTCTGATATTTTATTTTTGCATGCATTTATCTTTCATTTCAATTTTCTGATCTGGGATTTAGGTTTCTCTCGCAAAAAGATTTGCAATTTTGAAAACTTCCTCATTAATACAAGAATTCCCATGAATATCGATTTGGTGATCAATAATTTTCGACTGATGATCGATTTTGATAACAACCCCTTCCCTCTGACCTCTCTTGCTTTTAATTTCATTTTGTACTGTTTCTCTATGCACTCTATGCCCCGGAGTACATGGCTTTTGGTTTATGGGGTAGAGGAGCAGACAGAAAGCTCCAGAATCTGAGGTCCTATCACATGGTTGATTATTGATTCATTTTGGAAAGCCACTTCTCCATGAAAAAAACGTCTGGTCAGTAACTTTCAATCCGATTTGGGCAAAAGTTGTTTGTGCTTTTCACTGACCATAAAAACAAGCCGCCTCTCTCTGTCTCTCACTCTCTTTTACTCTTTCTCTCTTACACAATATTTCCATCCATTTCACAAGTCACTTTTTTCTCTTTTCTATCCTTCTTTCCTCCCCACCCACAGCTCTTTGCTCTCATTCTCTTTACACCCACATTGCCCTTTCTCTCCTTTGTGTTATTCCATACCCCACCTCTCTTCCACATTGTTCTGTGCATCCTACCACTCTTTCACCTCTTTCTGTGTGACCCGCAACTCTTTCACATTGTTCTGTGCATCCTACCACTCTCAAGCATTGTTCTGTGCTTCCCACCATGCTTAGGTGTCATTCTGTGTGTCCCACCACAGTTAGGCATCGTTCTGCATGTCCCGTCACACTTAAGCGTCATTCTGTGCATCTCGCCATGCTTAAGTGTCATTCTGTGTGCCCCACCTTGATTAGGTGTCATTCTGTGTGTCCCACCATGCTTAGACATCATTGTTTGTGTCCTGCCACGTTTAGACATCGTTCTGTGTGTCTTGCACACTTAAGTGTCATTCTGTGCATCTTGCTATGCTTAAGCATCATTCTGTGTGTTCCACCATGCTTAGGTGTCGTTCTGTGTGCCCCGCCATGCATAGGCATTGTTCTGTGTGTTCCACCACACTTAAGTTGTCATTCTGTTCATCTTGCTATGCTTATGTGTCCCGCCATGCTTAGGCGTCGTTTTGTGTGTCCTAACATGCTTAAACGTCGTTCTGTGTGACTCACCATGCTTAGGCATCATTCTGTGTGTCCCACCATGCTTAGGCATCATTCTGTGTGTTTCACCACGTTTAGGCATTGTTCTGCATGTCCGGCCACACTTAAGCGTCATTCTGTGCATCTTGCTATGCTTAATGCATCATTCTGTGTGTCCCGCCATGCTTAGGCTTTGTTCTGTGCGTCCCACCATGTTTAAGCACTGTTGCATGCATCCCACCGCTCTTAAGCATCATTCTTTGCATCCAGCCACTTTTTATGTCATTCTGTGCATCCTGCTACTCTTTCGCATCATTTTGTGTGTCCCGCCACTCTTTCGCATCGTTCTGTGCATCCGGCCACTATATTGTGAATCCTGCCAATATTTCCCATCATTCTCGGCACTCGGTGCCACATTTTTCTCTTTTTTGGTCATCCTCTGTCCCCCAACGCTTTGTTTTGTACAATTTGGTATGCCTCACCGCCATCCTAGTTCTTTCTGACTATCTTTCTTTTGGTTAACCCCCCCCCCCCCCACTAATTTTATCTCTCTTTTATTTTGCTCACTATCGTTCTTTCTCTCGTGCTTTACTTCTTATTTGCATAATTTTACTCTCCCACTCTTTATCTCCTTCTCTTCTCCTCACACCTTCCTCTCTTGTCATGCCTTAAGCCTTGTCATCCTCCTCAAATTTCCTGCATTTTGTCTAATTTTTTTCTTTTCATTTTTGCTTTCTCTCACCAAACAGCCCCATCCCCGGCCCTGCACATTCTCTGCTTCATACCCCCCCCCCCGATCTCCATTAAAAGTTGAGAATATCCAGTCACTATTATCTTTCGCTTGGAGAAGCAGACACACAACCATCGGCTCTTTTCCAATTGTCTTTGGAAACAAAACTCCAACAAATCAACCGTGGACGTTTTATCCATTCAGGGATTCTTAATTTGGTATCGTTAATTGGATGGATTTTTTAGAATGCTTTCAGTTGGCAAAGGAACACGGTTTTTTCTCTTTCTTGTGTGGTTAAGTGCGCGAGTGAGTGGGATAGATAGAAAAGGGAAAACCCCACAGCTCCATCGAAATAAGAAAGTAAAAAGTTCAAAATCTGAAATGATTAAGAGAATTTTTTTTTCTAAATTATTTCACCCTAAGCAAACCAAGACTGCCACTTATGTGCAGGGGGTTACAGAATGAGGAAAGACTGGGTACAGGGGGTAACGAAAAAAATACGCACAAGATTTACGAAGATAGAAGATTGCAATTGTTGATACGTTTAAATTTTTGAAGATTGTGACTATCGAGGAAACAAACAAAATGGATTTCCACAGGCGATTGTTAATATTTCAACTGTATTGCCATCTATTTGCACAAGCTCTTTAGGTAGGTTATGCAGTCTTTCTTTGTCCCTCTTGCCTTCAATATGTCCTGTGAGTGTCAAAACCACTAATCCCTCTTTCCTCATTATGTGTGACTGTTCTTCCTTCCATTTGCACAAGCTCGTTAAGTAGGTTATGGGACTTACCCGTTTTTGGACTATAATGCACTTTTCCTGTTATTATGAATACCGGGAGAATATGCCTCTCGGGGTGGAGCTGAGTTGGTTTGAGTCACCCCGGTCTAATACTTGGCAGTTCAACTGATGTATAACACTCTTTGTATTTGATCTTTCATTAAATATATATGTTTCACTAATACCCATGTTCGAGTTTTCTCCCGGACCTATTCTGGGTCCGCAACAGTTATGCAGTCTTTCTCTGTCCCCCTTGCTTTCAAAATGTTCTGTGAGTGTCAAATTCGCCGAACCCTCTTTCCTCATTTTGTGTGACTGTTATTCTTTTCCATTGGCACAAGCTCGTTAATTAGGTTATGCACTGTCTTTCTCTGTCTCCTTGCTTTCGATATATCCTGTGAGTGTCAAATTCTTCAATCCCTCTTTCTTCATATGCCCTAGAATTTTATTTGTCTCTTTCGAAGACAGAGCTTCCTAACCTGGGGTCCATGGAACTCTAGGGACCCAGGAGGATCAGATAAAAATCAATGCTTATATCTGCTTTATAGACCTTGACTAAATCAACAGTTTCTCTTTAAAAGAAATAAAAGAAAACACGCCCAATCACTGCTTGGAAGATAACGGTCCAGCCTCTACTGACAGTGCCACCCCATAATCTCTTGACTTGCTATTGCAGCCATGTTTATTATCGAAACATGGCAGTACCAGCGAAGGATGAGCATTCGTTGAAAGGCACGGTTCACGGACAAACGTGAAAACAAGCTCTCCTACTATTCTGAAGATGAGATATTGATCTCAAAATATTCGTCAATAATAAATAATACCCAATAACTTCTTTACCTTCCTTTATTTTACTAAACGCATTGTAATAGCATTCAAGATTTAACCATGCACCTAATATACACAATGCTTCAAGCAAGTTACAAAACTTGCCTATATAAACATGTTTTATCATTGTTTTCACAACCACCAACTTTTGTCACTTCATAAGTCAATCAGTTAAGTGCCATACCTTCCAGTTATGGGTTAAATAATAGGACAGATTGGGTTCTATAGCCTTGGTCGGCAACCAGTCTGCCGCAGAAAGCAATGGCAACTTACTGCGGGAAAATCTTCTACCCAGTCAGTCATGTCTCTTTCATGACATGATCGCCCACAGAGTGTATCCCATATGGCACTTAACTGACTAGCTGAATATAATAGTAGCAAACAAAATTAAAACTTCTATTGAGTATAAAGTAGGGGATCGGTTTTTTATAGTTGTGAGGTTATAAACTGATCCCCCACTAATTATACCTAATATAATAATGTAACATCATCTGTCTCTTCTCCCTCTAGCTATGAGTTAAATGGCAGGACAGATTGAGTTCTATAGCCTTGGCTGGCAACCAGCCTACCACAGAAAGTAATGGCAACCTACTGCGGGTTAATCTTCTGCCCAGTCAGTCATGTCTCTTTCGAGACATGATCGCCAAAAGCGTGTATCATGTATGGCACTGAACTGACTTCTGTAGAATCACGTTTCAGTTGCTTCAAGTCTTTTCTTCGTCTTTGATGAGATTGTCCAGCATTCACTGCCATATTGAAGAACAGACATCACATAGCAATCCAGTACTCTCTTCTTTGTTTCTAGTGAAATTTTCCTGTCTCTTAATACTCTACTCAGCTTCTGGAATGCATCCTTGTGCTTTTGGATCTCAGGAATATAAATGTATAGAAACTGCTGTGACCACAAAGTGAGGGGTTAATTTATATATTGATTGTAATATAGAATTGATCCCCCACTTTATATCCATTATGCTTCTGTAGATCCACATTTCGGTTGCTTCAAGTCTTTCCTTCATTCGCTGCCATATTGAAGGACAGACATCACATAGCAATCCAGTACTTTCTTCTGTGTTTCTAGCAAAATTTTCCTGTCTCTTAATACTCTGCTCAGCTTCTGGAATGCGTCCTTGGCTATTCCAATGTGACATTGTCCGCTTTCTCTTTCTCTTTATCTCTTTCAACAATTGCTACTATGCACATTTTGTACAAACTCTTGATACCTTAACTTTCTCATTGAACATTATTTTCTACAAATTCTTGTCATTCCTCCTTTTAATAAATAATTTTAAAAATTTTTAATAATTTTAAAATGCAAAATGTTATATTTTAGTCTACACTATTCCACACATTCCATCCTGCCGACAACCAACCTTCTGATGATGATAATTTGGCATAAAACTTGTAAGCTGTAGGGAGTTTGGTTATGTCTGACACAAAGCTGAAACAAAGAAACATTAACCGCACCCAACAGCTACAAATGAACTTTTCAACTGAATTGATATAATTTCTAAATTTCCTTTCTAAAACCTCATCATTGCTCACATGCTCGATCCAGGGTATTCGCAGCATCCTTCTGTAGAACCGCATTTCAGTTGCTCCAAGTCTTTCCTTCATCCTTGATGAGATTGTCCAGCATTCGCTGTCATATTGAAGAACAGACATCACATAGCAATCCAGTACTTTCTTCTGTGTTTCTAGCAAAATTTTCCTGTCACTTAATACTCTGCTTAGCTTCTGGAATGTATCCTTGGCCATTCCAATACACCTTCGGATCTCAGTGTTGTACTTTCCATCCTCTGTTAGAACATTTCCCAAATATTTAAATTTCTGTACCTGCTTGAATTTAGTCTGCCCGACTTGGATTTGACATTTTCGGCTCCTCTTTTTTTACTGATTACCGTACATTCCTTTTTTTTTTATAATCATTTCACCCCGAGCATGGCATTTCACTGCCACTATTGCGCAGGGGGTTACATAGGGGCAGGGAAGTGATGAGAAAGGATGGTTAGATATAGGAAATGTCAGAAGGGGGGTGATAGATGGGTAAGGATACCGAGAATGATGGTTGGTTAGATGGTGAGAGTGTTTGAGAGAATAGATGCAAGTTAGCGTGTTAGGAGGTGTTTGTTTATCTTATATTTAAACTCCTGGAGATTGTAGCTGTCAGGGAAGCAGGCATGTGGAAGGGAATTCTACAGACAGGAAGCACGAGAAAAGAAGCTGTTGGAGTAGAAATTACGGTTACATCTTATCTGTTTCACTGTAAAAGGGTGGGACCTAGTTGTTAATCTAGTATCTCGAGTAAATTCATATTTAGGTGGCACCAATGACCTAAGTTCATCAGAGCAGAAGCCAGAAGCCGTGAAAGTACTTATAGAAGAGGCACAGGGAAGCCACGTTATGCCGGTGAGAGAGTGACTGCAGCCAGTCCGCCAAGTCGGTATCAATCACGTTACAGATTCTCCGTTGTATTTTGTCAAGAAGTCTGAGGAGAGTAGCAGGGGCACCTGACCAGATGTGGCAGCAGTATTCCATACATGGCCGGATGGTAGATTTATATATGTGCAGGATAGATTCAGACGGGAAAAACTTCCGGGCCCTGCACAGAGAACCGCCTTTCATAGTGTCGGATTTGGCAATGGATTCGATATAGTCATTCCACTTGAGGTCCGCCAAGAGTGTAAGGTCAAGGAAGCGTAGTGTTTTACTCTCTGGGAGGCAAGCCTGTTCCATGCTCATAGGAGGTAGGTGCGATTGTCTATGATGGTTAATTGATAGCAGCTTCATTTTAGAAGCATTGAAATTTACGAGCGATTTCCTACCCCAGTCCACTACGGATTGGAGGTCCTTTTCAAGCTCGGCAGTGTGGTTCACTTTGTCGCCCACACCGGGTTTATGATCAAGGTGAGAGTAAATTGTGGTGTCATTGGCATACATGCCTACTTGGGATCTAATGGTATCGGGGAGATCATTAATGTAGATCAGAAAGAGTGTGGGACCTAGGATAGAGCCTTGAGGGACACCCACATTCGTATGGTAGTTTTGGGAGGCATGTCCATTTAATACTACCTTCAATGTGCGGTTAGAGAGGAATGACTGGATTAGGTCAAACAAATGTCCAGTCATACCGTAGCTCCGCAGTTTGCATAAAAAGCCAGCATGCCAGACTGTCGAACGCTTTGGAGATATCCAAGGCAACGGTTCGGGCTTCGCCATTCTTGTCAAGAGCCTGGTATATGTACTCGGTAATGGTTGTTAGTATATCCGCAGTAGACCTGGTGAAGCACAGAGAAGCCACGTCACTATACGGTCGGATGGTAGTTCTTGTAGTTTATTTGTAGCTCTTTCTTTCCATTAAATATGGAATATTTTTTATTGACTAATCTAATTCAAGGTAGCAATTATACCTTATAAGCGCATATAATTTGGGATGTACGTTGTGGTTTAGTGGATATCGGCTTGGAATGAGAGGTTGTCGTGCCAAGTTCAAATTCCAGTTGAATTCCTTGCATTTATTTGCACACAAATATCCTTGGGAAAGTTATTAATCAATCCCTTCCTTCCAGTTATGGGTTAAATAATAGGACAGATTGGGTTCTATAGCCTTGACTGGCAACCAGTCTACCACAGAAAGCAATGGCAACTTACTGCGGGAAAATCTTCTACCCAGTCAGTTATGTTTTTTTTGAGACATGATTGCCCAAAAATGAGAATCACGTATGACACGTAACTGACTGACTGAATAAAATAGTTGGAAACAAAATTAAATCTTCTATTGAGTATAAAGTAGGGGATCTTTTTTTTATAGTTGTGAAGTTATAAACTGATCCCCCACTAATTATACTTAATATAATAATGTAATATAATCTATCTCTTCTCTCTCCACCTATGAGTTAAATGGCAGGATAGATTGGGTTTTATAGCCTTGTCTGGCAACCAGTTTACCACAGAAAGCAATGGCAACCTACTGCAGGATAATCTTCTGCCCAGTCAGTCATGTCTCTTTGGAGATATAATCACCCAAAGCGTGTATCATGTATGGCACTGTAGAATCACATTTCAGTTGCTTCAAGTCTTTTCTTCGTCTTTGAGGAGATTGTCCAGCATTCACTGCCATATTGAAGTACCTGCTTGAGTTTAAGTTCCCCTACTCGGATTTGGCATATTGCGTTCCTCTTTTTACTGATTATCATGCATTCAGTTTTCGTGTAGTTTATTTGTATCTCTTTCTTTCCACTAAATATGGAATATTTTTTATTGACTAATTAATCTAAGTAAAAACAAAAATAATTTTCAGTATTTACATTATTTGGACTATTGTCCTCACCTTTCTTGTCATTTTTATGATGTTTCGGTTGTTGTATGCTCCAGCCTTCTTCAGTTGCTAGGAATTTCAAGCTGAACCTTTTATTACAATCACTGGTGTATATCATTCTTATTCCTTGTATACTACTGTGTCGATTGGAAGTCATGAATTATCTCCCTTTAACCCTGCATGTTACTTGTTCACCACAGTTGTAGCCTGGTACTGAACTAACAACTCTTTGGGTTAAATCACAGGAACTGACCAACGTCTATATCCATGTGTCTTTAAGGACAGGAACAAGTGAATTTTTGGGACTTATAAATCTAATGTCCAGTAACACTTTTTTACCAGAGTTTGTATTACAAGCGGTGGAGAGTGACAAAAAGGACTACAAATAAACTTTAAGAAAACTGAATGCATGGTCATCAGCAAAAGGTGCAACCCAAAATGCCAGATACAGGGGGGGATACCAGAATCAAGTAAGTACAAAAATTTAAATACCTAGGAAGTTTTCTAACAGGAGATGGAAAATGCGACACAGAGATCCAAAGGCAAATTGGCATGGCAAAGGACGCGTTCCAGAAGCTCAGTAAAGTACTAACACACAAGAAAATTTCACTAGAAACAAAGAAAAGAGTGCTGGATTGCTATGTAATGTCAGTTCTTCAATACGGCAGTGAATGCTGGACAATATCATCGAAAATAGGGACAAGACTGGAACCAGCGAAAATGTGGTTCTACAGAAGGATGCTGTGGATATTGTGGATTTTTGTTGCCATTCTTTCCAACACCTCATCATGCAAGCAATGATGAGGTGTTGGAAAGAATGGCAACAAAAAGGAAATTAATACTGAGCATCAGGAAGAGGCAACTGAAGTTCCTGGGACACGCAGTAAGGAAGGAGAACTTGGAGAACCTGATACTGACTGGCCAGATAGAAGGAATGAGAGACAGAGGAAGGCAGCAGATAACATATTTGCAGGGCCTGATCAGGTGGATGATGGAACGGGGGTTGCCAGGAGTAACAGGAGCAAACATACTTGTAGAAGTCAAATAACTTAACTTTCAACATGGTGGTTTTCTTTTGTCTCCCTGTAGGAAGGTGAACATTCAAGAGTGTGAGACTCACCTACCTGATGTTTCCAACTAGCGTCCAGTTGGCAGACAAAAATAAACAGGGTTGTAACTGAATACATGTCCCTATGTGGCCCAAAGACAAATGGTGGATATTGTGCTCAATATACACACTGAAATTATTAGCCAATCACTGCTTACAGAATAGACTTGCCTGTAACAGAATGGAATCTCCCAGGTTATTATTTAAACCACCTCCCAATTTGCCCTGGTGGTTTTTTGTCAGTTTGACTCAACTTCTATTCTAGTTGATCACTGGCTGGTTGTTCTATAAGATTCCTACAATACTAAAAGCCACAAGGGATAGGGAGATGTGGAGAACCATGATCGCCTACGTCCTGGAAGGGACAGGGCGCATAGAAGAACAAGAAATCTAATGTTCAGTAACACTTTTTTACCGGAGTTCATATTACAAGTTTTTGATGTTAATTTTTTCTCTAATAAAAGTTTCAGTTCGAAATTCATAGCACCTGAAGAAGGCTGAAGCGTACAACAGCTGAAACATCATACAAATTGCAACAAAATAGAAGAAAGATATCATGGGGTGTGCAGCTATGTCAGTCAAAAAGCAAGATAGCTTGTGAATTGATAAACCGAGTCCAAAATCTATTCAGGTTAGTGCAAATCATATTTTTGCATCAAACTGTTGAGACAAAATTATTTCTGAGCCACAGAATTGAGTCAGCGACAGACAAAGAATTAACAGCAAAGACTTCATGATTTTCCGCCCAGAATAGATTTTTCTTGGATTCGTCTCACTTGTCTGTAAGATCACATGACTGGATTATCCAAGAAGAAAGTGTGGTTAACAAGACCATGAAATAAGCTAGTGAATAAGGATTATAATAATCCAAATCCAATCTTTTTCTCTCTTTCTAAGAGTTCTCAAAATTTCTTTTCTCTTTGAAAATGTCCAAGTCTAAAAATATTAGATTGCTTGATAACCAGGGCTATTCAATCTATAGCTGGAGGGAGAAGAGATGGATTATATTATATTATTATAGTAATAAGTAGTAATTAGTGGGGGATCAGTTTATTACTTCATAACAATAGAAAACAGATCCCCACACTTGTGATTTAACAGAAGCTTTAATTCTATTTGTTTCCAATTCCCTCCAGTTATGGGTTAAATAACAGGTCAGTATTGGATTCTATAGCCTTGGCTGGCAACCAGTCTACCGGAGAAAGCGATGGCAACCTACTGTGGGATAATCTTCTGCCTAGTCAGTCATGTCTCTAAAGCGTGTATTACATATGGCACTTAACTGACTGAATATAATAGTTGAAAACATGATTAAGGCTTCTACTGGGCATAAAGTAGGGGATCAGTTTTATATTGTTATGAAGTAATAAACTGATCCTCCACTAATTACTACTTCATAATATAATACATCTCTTCCCCTTCTAGCTATGAGTCAAATAACAAGACAGATTGGGTTCTATAGCCTTGGCTGACAACCAGTCTACTGCAGAAGGCAATAGCAACCTACTGCGGGATAATCTTCTGCTCAGTCAGTCATGTCTCTTTCAAGACATGATCACTGAAAGCGTGTATCATGTATGGCACTTAACTGACTAATTCCAAAGGAAAGAACCATTCTAGTTTCATTTACAAGTATTCACTTGGCAATAAATACTAAAACAATAGTATGAAATGCATCATTTTTTTAAAACATAAAACACTGGGGTGGCCTAATAATTATGACCGGTAGTGTATATATATTTTAAATCCAAAAAAAGGTGAGTGTATGGGTAAAATTCCAAAGACCAGATCCTATTAATATCGATTTTATTAATATTAAAAATCATCCAGGTGGAGGGCATGATGTAAATAGTATTATCTTTTTACAGAGCCAAATATGTATAGTATATCAAAACAATTCTTAATTCTACATTTATTGAATAGCTATTTCAGCAAGAAAATCCTTGCTTCTTCAGCAACAATCAAAAACAAAAAATTTAATTTAAATATTGTACAAAAATTTATATACATAAAGGAGCCCAAAAATCATATTCATACACAGGAAGTTTAAAAAAAAAAATCCCCCTAAAAAATTTAATTTTTTCATTTGAAATAAAAAGTTTTTGTTTTTGATCGTTGCTGAAGAAGCAAGATTTTTCTCGCTGAAATAGCTATTCAACGAATATAGAATTCAGAATTTTTTTTTATATACTATATATATTTGGCTCCGTAAATAGATAATACTATTTAAATCAAGCCCTCCACCAAGATCATTTTTAATATTTATAAAATTAATATTAATAGGATCTGGTCTTTGGGATTTTACCTGTATGCTCATTTTTTGGGCGGGTTTAAGATATATATATATGAAATGAATTGTTTGAACATTATTTTTTATCGATACTCGTATTTAAGTAGATATTCTGTTTTTAATTAAACAGTATTATATATTTATATCTACTGGCCTGATTATTTACGATAAATTGTTATTACGAAAATGTGTGCCATTCGGCAGGATTCGAACCTGCAACCCCTATCTTAGACGTTGCCAAATCAAATGGTAGCTTCCCATATGTAGATAGGGGTTGCAGGTTTGAATCCTGCTGAATGGCACACATTTTCGTAATAACAATTTATCGCAAATAATCAAGCCAGTAGATATAAATATATAATACTGTTTAATTAAAAACAGAATATCTACTTAAATACAAGTATCGATAAAAAATAATGTTCAAACAATTCATTTCAAATTGTCGGTTGTTTATAACCAAGTTTCGTTAAAATATATATATATATATATATATATATACTAGCAGTATAGCCCGGCGTTGCTCGGGTGTAATGAAAAGTTTAAAAGTAACCCATGGTCCTGGAGCTCAGACTCTTTGGACAGTGGCACGAAAGACTAAAAAGCAATAGTTATTTCCAGTTAAAGCGAAACCGTAGACTGAAAGAAAAATGAATGGATGTAAGTCAAATTTTGATTTCCTGCTATCGATATCAAATTTTCTGCACTATTGTAAGAGCTGCAACCTTGAAACTTCTGAATATCGTTTCTTATGTCTTTATCTATGAGTGTATCAAATTTGTTTAAAATCGGGCCACTCCTTCTATAACCCGATTTTTTTGATTATCGATTTCTGATATTTATCAGAGGTACCTCGACACAAAACCTAGCTAAGAACACTCGCAGACGCTTATAGTACAGCTGTGTAAATTTTCAAGAAAATTGGTTCAGCCGTTTTGGAGTCTATAGGTAACAGATACACACACACACACAGACAGACAGACAAAGTTCCATTTATAAATAAGTTTAGATATATATATATATATATATATATGAGAGAATGCAAGAAAAAGAGAACAGTGTGTGTGTGTGTGTTTGTGTATACAGAGAGGGTGTTCTGTGAGTGTGTGTGTGTGCAAGAATGTGCTTGCATGTTTGTGCGGGTGTAAGAGGAGAGAGTGCACAAAAGTGTGTGTGCACGTGCATGCATGTAAACGGATAAAACCTCATGAAAGAACATTGTTCTAGATAATCAATTATTTTCAAGAGATTGGATTGGAGAGAGAAATGGATACGAAGCAAATGAAATAGTGTGGAGGGGGTAATGGATCTGCAGAGGCTACGATGAGCGGAGGGGACAGACAGTGAGATGGACCCGAGGGCAAAGATGATTAAGGAATTTTGAATAGACGGAGATCAATAAAAAAAAAATACTAAGATCTTTGTTCGTATCTCGATTTGATGTCGGCAAGAAAACTTCGTCAAATCAAAAAGGGATTTTTTTTGTTCTTTCATTGATGGCCTCGGCAACAACGAACATTCACATTGGAATCAAAGATATTGATCCAGTATTAATATATTGTTTCAGGATCGAACTGAATTTGCGACAAATTTGTTTATGTTAATACAGTAAAATACATTGATTGAATAGAAAACCAAAATAGTCGGATAATTAGTGTTTTCCCGTTTCTGCCTTTCTTTGAAGTTAAAAAAACACATGGCATTTTCTTTGGTAGAAGTTCTTTGGAACGGAAATTCTTTGATCTGAAAATCAAAAACTAACTTCTTTATCTTCCAATTTTTTTTTCTTCTTTCTCCCTTGATCGTTGTCTCCTGTATTGGTTCATGGCTTGTATTTTTGATTCCGTGAAGCCCAGAGAAGTTTTTATTTGATAACTTTGCATTCAAAGTTCGAATGTAATCCATAGGGATCTTTTTTGAAGGCGGCTTTGATCTAAAGACTTTCCTACTTTCTTTACAGATCAGAAGGCAAAAATTTTTGAACATTTGAATTTCTTGTTCAAAGATGAAATAAAACAAGACTGCCAATGTTTAACGTTTCTGCTGCAAGAAAAAAACAATGTGTCAAAAAACAGTCAGTCTCTTGATACTGCAATGATTGTACAGGGTCTGATGAAAATGTATCGATTCTGTTGCTATTTTAACAGAACTGTGTGCAAAGTAAAGCCACTCAGCACAGATTGACCTTGATCTCTTTTGCCTCGGTCCACTAATGTTCTCATTCACATTCATTGTTTATAGCAGTGCTTTGAAGGAAAGTGTGTAGCATGTGGTCATCTCGCCACACTGCAGTGGTTTCATCAGTGTCTATAGCTCATGCAGCAGTTTTTGGCCAAGAATGCATACCCAGTATCTATATGGCCGGGAATTCCCACATTAAAATGACCATGTGTCACATCCGGGCTTGCGTGGGAAGCCTAGTAAATACAGCATACCCAGTGTCTGACCGCCAACACATTCCTCAGTTCTTGTGGTCTTGAGCATGACGGTAAACTGCATCTGGCAGCTAGGCCTCTGATTGGGAGGTTGTGAAGAGCATGGAACCACCTCGTAATTGCTGTAGTTTTCTGGTCTACCCTGACATGGAGTGGTAGCACCTGTTAGGGTCCCAGCTATGAGCAAATAGTTAACACCCAAACTGGATTCGAAACATCATGAAAGTACAAAAATACACTTTTATAGAAATATATACATAAAAATGTTAAATATATGCATTGTGGTCCAGTGGATATCGATTCAGAACGAGAAATCGGAGAGCTGAGTTTGAAATCCAGTTGAATTCATTGCAATCATATACGTGCAAATACCCTTGGGAAAGGTATTAATCCATCTCTTCCTTCCAGCTATGGGTCAAATAACAGGACAGATTGGGTTCTATAGCCTTGGTTGGCAATCAGTCTACCGCAGAAAGCAATGGCAACCTACTGTGGGATAATCTTCTGCCCAGTCAGTCATGTCTCGAAAGAGACATGATCGCCCAAGCATGTATAACGTATGGCACTTAACTGACTGACTGAATATAATATTTGGAGACATAATTCAAACTTCGAATGGGCATAAAGTGGGAGATCGGTTTTTTATTGTTATGAAGTATTAAACTGATCCCCCACTAATTATACTTAACATAATAAATGTAATATAATCTATCTCTTCTCCCATCAGCTATGAGTTAAATGGCAGGACAGATTGGGTTCTATAGCCTTGGTCGGCAACCAGTCTACCGCAGAAAACAATGGCAACCTACTGCGGGATAATCTTCTGCCCAGTCAGTCATGTCTCTCTCAAGACATGATCGTCCAAAGCATGTATCATGCATGGCACTTGACTGACTGATCCATAAAAATAGACTTTTATAGAAAAATATACATTTTTTAAAGGAAAAATCATTACCATAACACATTTTAGAAGGAAAAAAATTATTCTCAGTAAGACATTTGTGAATACAAGCCTAGTTGACACACGCACACGCAGCTAAAGTTCCACTTATAAATAAGTTTAGATGTTTAGATCTTACCTGAAAGATTAATATGCAAAGTATTGACTCACTTTTGAAGGTCATCTTGATGTTATATGGACTATAGTGATTGAAATAAAGGGTTTACTTCAAAATTCCAATTACCTGAAGAAGGTCGGAGTTTACAATGCCTGAAACATCATATGTCAAATAATATGAGGACAGCAGTCCAAATAATGGAAATAATTACTTCATCTTAGAAATATAGACAAATGCAATCCCTTTATACAGTTAACATGGCAAACTGCCTTTTTAAGAAAATGTGGCTCTTGTTTTTGGAGCTTAAAACTTTAACAGTTGGCTAGTAAAAGAATCATATGTATGAGCTCACCTATCTCATGAGGAAGCTGATAGACACTTTCTTCCTAACCAGATCTGAGGTTTCACACCATTTCTATTTTTTTTTTTAATCGTTTCACTCCAAGCAAGGCAGTACTACCACTGATGTGCAGGGGTTACATAGGAGAGTTAAAGTTTAGACACGGAGAGAGTGAAGAGAAAGATGAACCAGTTACAGCAGGTATCAGAGAAAGAGCAAGAAAAAGACAAGAACATAGGTGTAAAGACAGTTGCAAAGGTAGAGAGAAAGGAAAAGAACAAGATATACAGGGTGAGGTAAAAAGAACTGGAGTCAAGTGGATAAGAGATGGGTATTGGCATTGCATTTAAATTCCTGGAGATTGTAGCCATCAGGAAAGCAAATATACAGAAGGGAGTTCGACAGGTGGGAAGTGTGAGAAAAGAAGCTGATGGAGTAGAATTGTCGGCTGCATTTGGTTGATCTAACTGTAAAAGGGAAGGACCTAGATGCCAGTCTGGTTGCACAAGTAAATTCTTGTGGAGACGGCTTCAGCTTGTCAGAGCAGAAGCCATGAAAATATTTGTAGAATAGACAGAGGGAAGCCACATCTTGCCGATGAGAAAGTGGCTGGAGTCGAGCTGCCAAGTCAGGACCTATCACATTACAGATTGTCTTTTGGTGCCTGTCGAGAACACTGAGATGAACAGCGGGGGTGCCTGGCCATATATGACAGCATATTATTCAGGCAGAGGAGCCATGCGCTATCTTTCTAAATGTCATCTCTTTGACCAATGGGAGTGGTTACCGTTATTAGTTGCAGTTGGCTGTTCCGTCGGCATTTTATTTCTGCGACATGTGCCTTATGCAGAGAATGAGGCTAGAGAATATTTCAAGCAAGAACATGATTTAAAGAAAGATTACAAAACAACTTTCAGAATATAAAGCAAATTTTTGATACGCCAGAAAATGCATAAATTGCACCCACCTAATTGTATGACAAAAGGTAATGTCTCAACACAAAAGGAGCTTAGAGAAATTTCAAAGTACCAAAGTGTCATATATGAAGACTCCGAAGGAAATGGTCCTGAATGTGACGGTAAACTGCATCTGGTAGCAAGGCCTCTGATTGGGAGGTTGTGAGGAGCATGAAACAACCTCTTAGTTGCTGTTGTTCCCAGGCCCACCCTGACCTGGAGTGGTAGCGCCTGTTAGGGTCCCAGCTATAGGCAAATAGTTAACCCCAAAACGGGAAATCCACTGCTATGAAAGTCAGTTCTCTGTGCAGGGCCCGGAGGTTTTTTCCGTTATAAATCTACCATTCGCCCGTGCATTGAATACTGTTGCCATATCTGGTCGGGTGCCCCTGCTATTCTCCTTGGGCTTCTCGACAAGGTACAGCGGAGGGTCTGTAATGTGATCGATACTGACTTGGCAGACCGCCTGCAGTCTCTCTCTCACCAGCGCGACGTGGCTTCCCTGTGTCTCTTCTATAAATACTTCCATGGCTTCTGCTCCGATGAACTTAGATCACTGGTGCCCCCTAGGTTCGAATTTGCACGAGATACTAGATTAGCAACTAGATCCCGCCCTTTTACAGTGAAACCGATAAAATGCAACCGCAACTTCTACTCCAACAGTTTCTTTTCTCGTACTTCCCGACTCTGGAATTCCCTTCTACATGACTGCTTCCCCGATGGCTACAATCTCCAGGAGTTTAAATGTAAGGTCAATAGACACCTCCTAACACAATAACTCGCTTCCATTCTTTCAAACACTCTTCCCACCCACCCATCTATCTATCACCCCACTTCTGACATTTCCTATATTTAACCACTCTTTCTATTTACCTTCCCCTATGTAGCCCCAAGCGCAATAGTGGCAGTGGAATGCCTTGCTTGGGGTGAAATGATTAAAAAAAAAAAACACTATGAAAGTATAAAAATACACTTTTATAGAAATATATACATAAAAATAGACTTTTACAGAAAAAATAAAATATTACCAGCAATACATTTTTTAAGGAAAACAATTATTACCATAACACATTTTTGAAGGGAAAATAAAATTATTGCCGTAATACATTTTTGAAGGAAAAAAATTATGACCAGGAATACATTTTAGAATACAAAACTAGAAGACATAAAATTTTCTAAAATAAAAAAATTTTCATCAAAATCTGATTGAATCAACCTTCTCACTATAACCGAACATTAACAAAAATATCTTAAAACCCTACCTTTGTGGCATTAAATAACCTTCAGAGATGTTGATATGCCGTTAAACAAAACTCAAACTCCAGAAGAAGTCATGTTAGAGGGGAGGGGTCATATGTATAACTGCCAAGGGAGGAAACAGTCAAACTCATTCTCATGTAATTTATGGTATTGCACTGGTACGATCCCGTGACACGTAGAATATATATATATATATATATATATATATGGGATAGAGTGATTAGAGAGTGTAGAGTCGGAGAAGAATAAATATCTGAGAATATTGTTCAAAGGCATAATTATACTTGTATTCTGTGATTTTACTAACGTTGAAGTTATAAAACTAATGTTAAGTTCTTTTTTTAACTCTGAATTTAATGGAGAAAGCAACAAGAAAACTTCTTTATATGTCGTGCTCATTCAGCATATAGGTGATCATGGATTTCCACTTGCCCCTATCCCTTGTCTCTCATAATATTTTTCTTCATGGTATCTCTCCCAAACCTTGCTCTCCCATACACCTTGCTCTCCCATTCACACTCCACCCTCGTCTATTGAACAGGTGAAGAGGCTCATCCCTTGTTTCCTGTTTAGGATGTGGTTTCCGGTTTGTCTCTTTTCCAATCTTTTCACTCTTTTTTATTTTATTTTTTTTTCAATTTTTTTTCAAAAACTAAACTATCGCCTGGTTCACACTCCACCCTCGTCTATTGAACAGGTGAAGAGGCTCATCCCTTGTTTCCTGTTTAGGATGTGGTTTCCGGTTTGTCTCTTTTCCAATCTTTTCACTCTTTTTTATTTTATTTTTTTTTTTCAATTGGAGAGATAGACTAAACTATCGCCTGGTTCACACTCCACCCTCGTCTATTGAACAGGTGAAGAGGCTCATCCCTTGTTTCCTGTTTAGGATGTGGTTTCCGGTTTGTCTCTTTTCCAATCTTTTCACTCTTTTTTATTTTATTTTTTTTTCAATTGGAGTAGATAGACTAAATCCATCGCCTGGTTCACACTCCACCCTCGTCTATTGAACAGGTGAAGAGGCTCATCCCTTGTTTCCTGTTTAGGATGTGGTTTCCGGTTTGTCTCTTTTCCAATCTTTTCACTCTTTTTTATTTTATTTTTTTTCAATTGGAGAGATAGACTAAACTATCGCCTGGTTCACACTCCACCCTCGTCTATTGAACAGGAAGAGGCTCATCCTTGTTTCCTGTTTAGGATGTGGTTTCCGGTTTGTCTTTTCCAATCTTTTCACTCTTTTTTATTTTATTTTTTTTCAATTGGAGTAGATAGACTAAACTATCGCCTGGTTCACACTCCACCCTCGTCTATTGAACAGGTGAAGAGGCTCATCCTGTTTCCTGTTTAGATGTGGTTTCCGGTTTGTCTCTTTTCCAATCTTTTCACTCTTTTTTATTGTTTTTTTTTCCAATTGGAGTAGATAGACTAAACTATCGCCTCTTGTCTACACTCCACCCTCGTCTATTGAACAGGTGAAGAGGCTCATCCCTTGTTTCCTGTTTAGGATGTGGTTTCCGGTTTGTCTCTTTTCCAATCTTTTCACTCTTTTTTATTTTATTTTTTCAATTGAGTAGATAGACTAAACTATCGCCTGGTTCACACTCCACCCTCGTCTATTGAACAGGTGAAGAGGCTCATCCCTTGTTTCCTGTTTAGGATGTGGTTTCCGGTTTGTCTCTTTTCCAATCTTTTCACTCTTTTTTATTTTATTTTTTTTTCAATTGGAGTAGATAGACTAAACTATCGCCCGGTTCACACTCCACCCCTGCCTAGCTGAACAGGTGAAGAGGCCTCTGGTCCCTGTTTCCTGTTTAGGATGTGGTTTCCGGTTTGTCTCTTTTCCAATCTTTTCACTCTTTATTTTATTTTTTTTTCTCACTGAGTAGATAGACTAAACTATCGCCCGGTTCACACTCCACCCTCGTCTATTGAACAGGTGAAGAGGCTCATCCCTTGTTTCCTGTTTAGGATGTGGTTTCCGGTTTGTCTCTTCTCCACCCACTCTTTTTTATTTTATTTTTTTTTTCAATTGGAGTAGATAGACTAAACTATTTGGTTCACACTTCACCCTCGCTTCCACAAACAGGTGAAGAGGCTCATCCCTTGTTTCCTGTTTAGGATGTGGTTTCCGGTTTGTCTCTTTTCCAATCTTTTCACTCTTTTTTATTTTATTTTTTTTTCAATTAAGAGATAGATTAAACTATCGCCTGGTTCACACTCCCACTCCGTCATTGAACAGGTGAAGAGGCTCATCCCTTGTTTCCTGTTTAGGATGTGGTTTCCGGTTTGTCTCTTTTCCAATCTTTTCACTCTTTTTTATTTTATTTTTTTTTCAATTGAGTAGATAGACTAAACTATCGCCTGGTTCACACTCCACCTCGTCTATTGAACAGGTGAAGAGGCTCATCCCTTGTTTCCTGTTTAGGATGTGGTTTCCGGTTTGTCTCTTTTCCAATCTTTTCACTCTTTTTTATTTTATTTTTTTTTCAATTGGAGTAGATAGACTAAACTATCGCCTGGTTCACACTCCACTGCCTATTGAACAGGTGAAGAGGCTCATCCCTTGTTTCCTGTTTAGGATGTGGTTTCCGGTTTGTCTCTTTTCCAATCTTTTTCACTTTTTTTTTATTTTATTTTTTTCAATTGAGTAGATAGACTAAACTATCGCCTGTCTTACACTCCACCTCGCTGTCATTGGAACAGGTGAAGAGGCTCATCCCTTGTTTCCTGTTTAGATGTGGTTTCCGGTTTGTCTCTTTTCCAATCTTTCACTCTTTTTATTTATTTTTTTTTTCAATTGGAGTAGATAGGACTAAACTATCGCTCTGGTTCACACTCCACCCTCGTCTATTGAACAGGTGAAGAGGCTCATCCCTTGTTTCCTGTTTAGGATGTGGTTTCCGGTTTGTCTCTTTTCCAATCTTTTCACTCTTTTTTATTTTATTTTTTTTTCAATTGGAGTAGATAGACTAAACTATCGCCTGGTTCACACTCCACCCTCGTCTATTGAACAGGTGAAGAGGCTCATCCCTTTGTTTCCTGTTTAGGATGTGGCTTCCGGTTTGTCTCTTTCCAATCTTTTTTCACTCTTTTTTATTTTATTTTTTTTTCAATTGAGTAGATAGACTGTAAACTATCGCCTGGGTTCACACTCCACCCCTGCCTATTGAACAGGTGAAGAGGCTCATCCCTTGTTTCCTGTTTAGGATGTGGTTTCCGGCTTTCTCTTTTCCAATCCTTTTACTCTACGTAGCCCCCTGCACATCAGTGGCGTTATCGCCTTGCTTGGGGTGATATGATTAAAAAAAAAAAGAAAAAAAAGTAGGTCTCATGCTGCTTTCTCCTGTCTATCTTTCCCTCTATCCGTCCTGTGAGTATTAGGTTCTCCAAGCCTGCCTTCCTCAGCTGTTTTTTTTTTTTGCGATGCCAAGAGAACGATTAGCGTATTTACAAAGATTTAGCAACTGATAATGAAAAAAGATAAAGAGTCATGTTCTGAAGGAACATGAAATTTAAAACTGTGGGTTACCATTTCACTATGTTTTCGATAATGTTGTGATAATTCACAAATAGTAAAGAGAAGGAATGTGTGGAGAGCCATGATTGGCAATGTCCAAAAGAGACAGTTGTTTAAAATTTCTTAAAATTTTTATTCTTTTTTTAAACCAGGATCTCTCTCTCTCTTTCTTAATTCCCCACCTGTATATCTCTATCTCTCACCTAGTTCTCTCTCTGCCTCTCCCAATTTCACACTTAGATATCTTTCTCTCTCTCTCTTAATTTCTCCATTGTTTCTCTCTTAGTTCTCTCTCTGCCTCTCTCAATTTCATACTAGTTCTCTCTCTGTCTCTCTCAATTAAACACTTGGCTATCTCTCTTTCAATTTCTCCCTTGTATCTCTCACCTAGTCCTCTCTCTGTTTCTCCCTATTTCACACTTGGTTCTCTCTCTCTCAATTTCTCCCTTGTATCTCTCCCCTAGTTTTCTCTCTCTCTCTCTCAATTTCTCCCTTCTCTCTCTCTCTCTCTTCCAATTTCACACTTGGCTCTCTCTCTCAATTTCTCCCTTGTATCTCTCACCTAGTTCTCTCTCTCTCTCTCTCTCCCAATTTCACACTTGTCTCTCTCTCTCTCTCAATTTCTCCCTTGTATCTCTCACCTGGTTCTCTCTCTCTCTCTCTCTCTCTCTCTCTCTCTCCTAATTTCACACTTTGCTGTCTCTCTTTCTCTCTCAATTTCTCCCTTGTATCTCTCACCTAGTTCTCTCTCTCTCTCTCTCCCAATTTCACACTGGTTTTCTCTCTGCCTCTCACAATTTAACCCTTGGCTCTCTCTCTCTCTCTCTTTCTCTCTCTCCCTCAATTTCTTCCTTGTATCTTTCACTTAGTTCTCTCTCTGTTTCTCCCAATTTCACACTTGGCTCTTTCTCTCTCTCTCTCTCTCTCAATTTCTCCCTTGTATCTCTCATCTAATTCTCTCTCTGTCTCTCCCAATTTCACACTTGGCTGTCTCTCTTTCTCTCAATTTCTCCCTTGTATCTTTCACCTAGTCCTCTCTCTGCCTCTCCCAATTTCACACTGGTTTTCTCTCTACCTCTCACAATTTAACCCTTGTTTCTCTCTCTCTCTCTCGGTTTTCACTGTTTCTCACCTGGATCTTTATCATTTTCTTTGAACTATTCTTCAATTTTCCGTCTTTCCTTCCCATCCACTTAATCTTTGTCTCAGTTTCTATCCAGCACCCGCTTCCCCCCCTCCACAAACCTGTCATGCCACAACTTGATCTGTTTTTATCTTTCAATGCAAACATAATGAAACACTTTTTCCTGAGAAGTGCTTTTCTTCATCGCATCTCCTTCTCCCTTCCCTTCCCCCAAATATCAACTACCATTCTCTTCTTTTTCTATTCAACTCTCTAGCATCCTTACTCTCCCTTCCCTATCTCTGCTCTCCATTAGTTTATGCAACAATCATGGAACCATCAACATTCATTTTATCTACTTCATCAGACTGATCATCAATTGAAGTGCAAAAGATGGCCTAAAATATCATATATCCATGGCAACAAGTGTGGGTACGAGTGGGTGTGAGGCGGAAATTACAAAATACAAGTTTGAGTGGGGAATCAGGCACAGTTTGTACTTAAGTTTGATTTTAGTTGCTAACGTTTAATTTGAGGATTGTAGCATTCGAATCGGCAGTTCCTCAGGACCCCCAATGCTGCATCACAGACTGAATGAACACTGGACAATTTTATTTAGGTTTCTTTTTACTCATTTTATTTGAATACGAGTGAGGGTGGAACAAAAGTAGAATTTCTTGAAGGAAGCAAAAGCTAGTTTAAAAAAAACAAAACCTGACAGTAAACTATAGCCCGGTTCACACTCCACCCATGTCTATTGTACAGGTAAAGAGGCTCATCCCTTGTTCCCTGTTTAGGATGTGGTTTCCAGCTTTCTCTTTTCCAATCTTTTCACTTCTCTTTTTCTTTTTTTTTTTTCAATTGAAGTAGATAGACTAAACTATCGCCCGGTTCACACTCCACCCACGTCTATTGTACAGGTGTAGAGGCTCATCCCTTGTTCCCTGTTTAGGATGTGGTTTCCTGCTTTCTCTTTTCCAATCTTTTCACTTCTCTTTTTCTTTTTTTTTTCTTTTTTTCTTTTTTTTTTTCAATTGAAGTAGATAGACTAAACTATCACCCGGTTCACACTCTATCCACGTCTATTGTACAGGTGTAGAGGCTTATCCTTTGTTCCCTGTTTAGGATGTGGTTTCCTGCTTTCTCTTTTCCAATCTTTTCACTTCTCTTTTTCTTTTTTTTTTTTCTTTTTTCAATTGAAGTAGATAGACTAAACTATCGCCCGGTTCACACTCCACCCACGTCTATTGTACAGGTGTAGAGGCTTATCCCTTGTTCCCTGTTTAGGATGTGGTTTCCGGCTTTCTCTTTTCCAATCTTTTCACTTCTCTTTTTCTTTTTTATCGCCCGGTTCACACTCCACCCACATCTATTGTACAGGTGTAGAGGCTCATCCCTTGTTCCCTGTTTAGGATGTGGTTTCTGGCTTTCTCTTTTTCAAATCTTTTCACTCTTACGTAGCCCCCTGCACATCAGTGGCGTTACCGCCTTGCTTGGGGTGATATGATTAAAAAAAAAAAAGCCAGGAAATTACCATCACCATGTGATGACCTATTTTACTTAGCTAAATCCAGAGCATTCCAAGGAATCTAGGTGTCAGTCAGTCAGTTAAGTGCCATACGTGAAACACACTTGCGTGATCATGTCTTGAGAGAGACATGACTGACTGGGCAGAATATTATCCCGCAGTAGGTTGCCATTGCTTTCTGCAGTAGACTGGTTGCCAGCCAAGCCTATAGAACCCAATCTGTCCTGTTATTTAACCCATAACTGGAAGGAATAGACGGATTAATACCTTTCCCAAAGGTATTTGTGCATAAGTGAATGCAATGAATTCAACTGGAATCTTGTTCCGAGCCGATATCCACTGCACCACAACGCACATCCTAATCTAAGAGTAGATCTCTTAAAAACATCTGTGTCCCTTCCACAAATACTTTCACAGCTTCTGATCTGATGAACTTATCTCCCTGGTGCTCCCTATGGATTAATTTACTCGAGCCACAAGATTAGCAACTAGGTCCCACCCTTTTACTGTGAAACCAATAAATTCTAAACGCAACTTCTACTCCAGCAGCTTCTTTTCTTGCACTTCCCGCCTGTGGAATTCCCTTCCATTTACTTGCTTTACCGACTGCTACAATCGCCAAGAATTTAAATGTAAAGTCAACAGTCATCTCCTGCATCCTCTCTCTATCTCTCTCTCATGCTCCTTTCTCCATCCACTCCACTCTCATCAGTATTCTCATCCTTCTTTTAGCCACTTCCTGACACCCCCTATAACCTGTCACTTTTTCTCATAACTTTCCTTCTATGTAACCCCCTGCAAAACAGTGGCAGTAAAATGTCTTTCTTGGGGCAATATGATTTTAAAAATAAAATTTCTATACAATAATCAAGTAGATATAAAGTGGGGGATCAATTCTACATTACAATAAATATATAAACTGATCCCTCACTTCATGGCTACAGTTTTTCTTCTCTTACCCACTTCCTGACACCCCCTTTAACCTGTCACTCTTTCTCTTAACCTTCCTCCTATGTAACCCCCTGCAAAACAGTGGCAGTAAAATGCCTTGCTTGGGGTGATATGATTATAAAAAAAAGGTGTAGATGTCTTCACTCTCCAGTGCTGCCAATGTATTTCACCTTATATTCTTTTCTTGTTACCCAGGGGTTGTTGTCAGATGGAAAGTGAAATTAGACCTTGAAACGCAGAAGTGCATTTTCGTTTCATTCAAATTGTGCATATATGGATGCAAATTTTGATGCAGTGGACATTTTTTTTTTTTTTTTTTTAATCATATCACCCCGAGCAAGGCGGTAACGCCACTGATGCGCAGGGGGCTACGTAATAGTGAAAAGATTGGAAAAGAGAAAGCCAGAAACCACATCCTAAACAGGGAACAAGGGATGAGCCTCTTAACCTGTTCAATAGACGTGGGTGGAGTGTGAACCGGGTGATAGGTAGATCTATCTACTCCAAGACTGAATGAGAAATCAATGAGCCGAGTTTGCATTCCAGTTGAATTCATTGCATTCACTTACGTGCAAATACTTTTTGGGAAAGGTATTAATCTGTCTCTTCTCTCTTCAGCTGTCGGTTAAATAGCAAGACAGATTGCGTTCTGTAGCCTTGGTTGACAACCAGTCTACTTTGGCCAGAGGATAAACGTGGTTTGTGTAGGCTCAACACATCTACCTGTAAAAAAGACAAGTTACAGAATCATCGATAACTCCCTTGCTGATGCCGAGGGGTCATCAACAGCCTATGCTCTACTGAGTGTGATGTGTTTGTGTGTGTGTGTAAAAACCATGCTGAATATAAAAATAGAGCAATGAATATTTATTATTAATTATCATTTTAGAACATGTGCAAACTACAAACTACTACAAAACTGTACATTTTGTTTCAACATTGAAAGAACAATATCTCATCAGGTAATTAACAATGATAGTAACGTTACCATCATTGTTAACTACCTGATGAGATATTGTTCTTTCAATGTCGAAACAAAGTACAATTTTCTAGTGATTACTTACATGTTAAAAGTTTAATAATAAATATTTATTGCTCTATTTTCTTATACTAGATCCTGGGTTCGATTCCAGGTAGTGGATGAGCACTGCTGAAGAGTACCAAATATAGGACGAAACGGCCATCTAGTGCTTTTTGCATTCTGTTGAGTTCGAAGAAAAAACTCAATGAATTACTTAATTATTCAAATCCTCCTACTAATTCAAATATATATAATCACACACATGTATACAATTATACTGCTTATTGCCTGAATCATAGCTGGATATAACTGTGTACTAACTGTTGTTCTAGCTGCCATACTTAACTGCTGTCTTTAACTGCCATCCTGAAGGTAATTATATAGTAAGAGGAAGAGTCCATTCCTTGTAGGAAGGCACCATAACACTTATATAATGATATATATCTTATCCAAATGAATAAGAACAAAGAAAATAATTGCAATATTCAAAACATTAATTTAAGATGCTGCTCAATATAAAAATAGAAGAATGAATATTTATATATCATTATTTATCATATTAGAACATGTGTAGACTACTACAAAATTGTACATTTTGTTTCAACATTGAAAGAACAATGTCTCATCAGGTAATAACCATCATTGTTAACTACCTGATGAGACATTGTTTTCTAACATAATAATGACTAATAAACAATGATATATCTTATATGTATTTATATCAACAGATTTGATAAGTGGCATGTAAGTCTTCATGAAAAGGTGGTTGTTGTGTAACCTATATAATGATATATCTTATGTGTAATTGTACCACCAGGTTTAATATATCTATACATCTTTTTGTTGCTATTTCAACATTTTTGAAGATGTGGTCCATTTAATTTCTGCAGAATATGTTAATGCCATTGTTAATCTTGGGTTTATATCAAAATGATCATTAAGTAAACAAAGTCTAGTTTCTTAGTCATCAATATAATCAGGTAAGCCGCTGTTAATAAGTGTTTATTTTATGTTACTTAATGCCTTCAAAAATTGTTTTAGATCAGGAGATTAATTTAGCATTTTGGGTTAAATTGTTTATCTAAATCTAAAGTTATTTATAAATGAAACTTTGTCTGTGTGTGTGTGTGTGTGTCTGTGTCCGTTACCTATAGACTTCGAAACGGCTGAACCAATTTCCTTAAAATTTAGACAGCTGTACTATAAGCATCTGCGAGTGTTCTTAGCTAGGTTTTGTGTTGAGGTACCCCCAATAAATATCAAAAATTGATAATCGAAAAAATTGGGTAATAGAAGGAGTGGTCTGATTTTAATCAAATTTGATACACTCATAGACAAAGACATGAGAAACGATATTCAGAAGTTTCAAGGTTTCAGTTCTTACAATAGTGCAGAAAATCGATAATATATATATATATATATAAAAGGCAAGATACCGGGTCTGATCAAAATCAGTTTTTCAGCCCTTTTATTTTAGTTTTTACTTCGGGTTTGGCTCTAAGTAGGTATAATTGTAGTTCTTAGTCTCAGCCATGATACCATTTACTCAGAGGACTTATTTAGCCTTCAAAATTCAGTTTACGACAAAAAAAACTTATTTGATATCGCTACCAGGAAATCAAAAATTGACTTACGTCCATTCATTTTTCTTTCAGTCTACGGTTTTGCTTTAACTGGAAACAACCATTGCTTTTTAGTCTTTCGTTCCAATGTCCAAAGAGTTTGAGCTCCAGGACCATGGATTAGTTTTAAAGCTTTCATTACACCTGAGCAATGCCGGGCTATACTGCTAGTAGCAGTAAATTTTTAACTTTCCACCTATTCAAATTTTATTGTTCAGCCTAGGGTAGGAGTTGTCCAAACTTAGTGGGTGGTGGATCTATTTTACAATGTTTTTTTTTTTTTTTTTTTTAATCGTATCACCCAAAGCAAGGTGGTAACGCCACTGATGTGCAGGGGGTTACGTAATAGTGAGAAGATTGGAAAAGAGAAAGCCAGAAACCACATCCTAAACAGGGAAGAAGGGATGAGCCTCTTAACCTGTTCAATAGACGTGGGTGTAGTGTGAACCGGGCGATAGATAGATCTATCTATTCCAATCAAACTCAGTCAAATTGCGTGTATGTGTTTGTACATTTGGTGACACAAGTCACTCATGCACAACGCAAAACATTCACGTACTCATTACACACTTGCATGCAAAGGAACGTGCAAACAGCATGTGATAGACAGACAATCAGCTTTTCTTTGATAATATATATAGAATGCTTCCCACGTGAACTAGAGATATTCTTTAGTTTTTTGGAGGGAATAATTTTTTGGGGACTCTTAATATTCTTTTTAGGACTCCTAATAATTTTTTGGTTATGCTTATAAACTTTTTTGGGTACTTTTAATAATCTTTTTTAGCATTCCTAATAATTTTTAAGGTACTTATAATTTTGTAGGAAATCCTAATACATTTTTATTATTCATAGTAATTTTTTTTCACTCCTAATAATTTTTTTAGTACTCCAAATAATTTTTATGGCATTTCTAATAATTGTTTTTTTAGTACGCCTAATAATTTTTATGGTACTCTTAATAATTTTTTGGCACTCTCAATTAATTTTTTTAGTACTCCTAATAATTTTAAGGTACTTCTACTAATTTTTTAGTTACTCCTAATAATTTTTATGACATTCCTAATAATTTTTTTAGTACTCCAAATAAATTTTTTATAGCATTTCCAATAATTGTTTTTGAGTACTCCTAATATTTTTTTTAGTACTCCTGATAATGCTTTTTTATATTAATCTTTTTTCTTTTTCTCTTTTTAGGTAAGTTTTGGTTTTTTTGGATGAGAAATTTTATCAGCAACTAATAAGCTTCTTATCAAGAAAGGTAAGTGATCTTATCACATTGCAACAGGAATGTTATAATGAATTTCAAAAATATTATAGACCTTATAATTGAAAATATGATCACATTTTATTTGAATTGTCTCTAAGCTCAAACATTCTTAAAGAAATTGGTGCATGTATTTAAAGATGAAATTTTTATGCAACACTTTTCAGCTGTCTTCAAGGATACGTTTTGAATTTGTACAAATGTTTCTGTTATAGTAGAACATCCTGCCATCCCCGAGAAGAGAATGCTTTTTTTTTTCTTTTTTTTTAATCATTTCACTGCAAGCAAGGCATTCCACTGCCACTATTGCGCATGGGGCTACATAGGGGAAGGTAAAGAGAAGGAGTGGTTAGACATAGGGAATGTCAGGAGGAAGGTGACAGATGAGTAAGGATACCGAGGATGAGGGTTGGGCAGATGGGAAGAGTGTTTGATAGAATGGGAGCAGGTTAGTGTGTTAGGAGGTGTCTATTGACCTTACATTTAAACTCCTGGAGATTGTAGCCGTCGGGGAAGCAATCGTGTGGAAGAGAATTCCACAGTCGGGAAGTGCGAGGAAAGAAACTGTTGGAGTAGAAGTTGCGGTTGCATTTTATCGGTTTCACTGTAAAAGGGTGGGATCTAGTTGCTAATCTAGTATCTCATGCAAATTCGTATTTAGGGGACACCAGTGATCTAAGTTCATCAGAGCAGAAGCCGTGAAAGTATTTATAGAAGAGACACAGCTATAAGAGATGGTGACAAGTGGTAAAAGGCCAAACGTCTTAGGCGAAGGCATTCTCTATTTGATAGTTTATTCCGCACCTACTGGTTGATTGCTTATCTGTATCTTATTGTTAATTGTACCTTCGTACAATAAATCCATTATATCTATTTCCTGTGTCGAGTACCATTCTTCCACAAATCTTTACACTGATATTCCTTTCCGGGATATATCAGTTTCAAATATGAATATTTTAGATTCTATTTACATAATTTAAATTTAGACTAATGTCATCATCTCTGTTGTTATTATCACAATGTTTCGGCCATCCTTCTTCAGGTGTCTGTTGATTGGGATAATCTACAATGGGTTTCACACTGCACCCCTTATTTAAGTTACAAGGTTAGATTGTTCTTGTTTTTAAGTTTTGTTTAAGGCATATCAACCTCTGTGGGTTATTTAATGCCAAAAAAGTGGGGTTTTAAGGTTTGTTTTTTTTAAATATTGGGTTATAGTGAGAAGGTTGATTTAATCAGATTTTGATGAACTTTTTTTTTATTTTAGAAAATTGAAGATATCTTCTAGTTTTTATATTAAAAAAATGTAATAAAAATTAACAGACAGCCGTGTTAAATCACGTAAGGTTAAGCAACACGGAAAAAAGGTGGGAGATAAGAGAGATAAAGGAAGGAAGGGAGGGAAAAAAGAAAAGAAAAGAAAAGAAAGAAAAATTTTTTTAAATATTACAGACGCTGGACATATTCAAAAACCTAACTTCCCAAAAACGTTGAAGTATTAGAAAAAGGCCTTTACTTAAAAAGGCATAATTCTTTATAAAAGGGAAGATCCGTGAGGATCTTCATATCGAAATGGCCATTCAACATCTTTGAATTAATCCTTTTTTAATATGTATTTGCTCTGTAATATTTTATTACATGGAGCTCTCTTCCTGTATCATTTTTTAATATTAATTAGGATCAGGTTTTTGGAATTTACCTTCCTGCTTTTTTCCCTTGGATTGAAGTATCTGAATTAATAAATATATATATATATATATATATATATATATATATATATATACTGTTAAATATAAGAGACAATGAATGTCAGAGTACAATTAAACAACATTTCTTAGAAAAACATACCCATGTAGGTAATATCAGACAGATTTTAGTCAACAATACAATAATACACACTCATACACACAGTAAAAGTAACCTTTAGATATTGGAGGCCATCTACATTAAATCCAAACAACCCACACTTAATAAAATCACGTTTAAATTTGGTCATAACACATTACATTGCATTTAAATATTTGGTTCTGTTATCATTTCGAGCTCTCACGCGGTGTGACGTCAAAGAACCGCATTACAAATTTACAAACTGCGTTTGCTATTTTTGGTAACTGTTATCGTTGCTTAGCAAAGTTTTATGTCAACACAAGATAAAATCATCGCTGGTGGTGGATGTTTTTATGTTAACATCTTTGTAACCTCTCTGAAGATGGCTCATGTGAGCCAAAAGATTAGAACCAACTTGATAAAGAATTATCCAAATGTTGGAGAATTTTTGTCTTTATTTTCACCTGAAATTAAAGCCAAAATACAATGTTTAGAACGGCTCATGATTAAACATAATTGACATTCATTGTCTATCATTTTTTTTTTTTTTAATCATATCACCACGACCAAGGCAGTGATGCCACTGATGTGCAGGGGGCTACATAAGAGTAAAAAGATTAAGCAGAAGAGTGAAGAGGAAGACAAACCAGTTAGAAATGAGCAAGAGAAGGATGGGACTACAGGTGTGATGACAGTTGCAAAGGTGGAGAGAAAAGAAAGGATATATGGGGTGGTGAAAGAACTAGAGTCAAGTGGTTAATAGATGAGTATTGACATTGCATTTAAATTCCTGGAGGTTGTAGCTGTCAGGAAAGCAAGAATATGGAAGCGAGTTCCACAGGTGGGAAATGCGAGAGAAGAAGCTGCAGGAGTAGAATTGTCGTCTGCATTTGGTTGCTGCCTTGATACACTATATATATATATATATATATATATATATATATATAGTCAGCCGCAGACAGATCTGTTTTGCTGTATCACAGCTCATCAGTACAGTTAGACTAAGCAGTTTGTTGTGGCCTGTTAGGGCCAAGAAGAAAGACATGGAAACAACCATTTCATTAGAACAACAGAACATACAGTACTGTGCAAAAGTATTAGGACAAGAACTATTTTCTTTTATGAGGTGTATTGATAGAAAATAAATAATTTAATTGAAGTAATTTTATTTGATTTACTCAACAAATGCTTTAACAAGAAAAAAATACTTGTGACAAAATAAATTTAAATATTCAGCATAATAGCCTTTTGCTTTGAAATAAAATCATTGCGACAATTTACCAATCGCATTTGGTGTGTATATATATATATATATAGTACTGTACAAAAGTATTAGGACAAGTACTATTTTCTTTTATGAGGCATATTGACAGAAAATAAATAATTTAATTAAAGTCATTTTATTTGATTTACTTAACAAATGCTTTAACAAGAAAAAAATCCTTTTTTTTTTTTTTTAAATCGTGTCACCCCAAGCAAGGCATTCCACTGCCACTATAGCGCAGAGGGTTACATAGAGCATTTGGCTATAGGAAATGTCAGAAGGAGGGTGATAGACGACTTAGGATGTACATAGGGAGAGAGTTGGAGAGAGTGGGTGTGAGTTAGTGTGTTAGGAGGTGTCTATTGACCCTACATTTAAACTCCTGGAGGTTGTAGCCGTCGGGGAAGCAAGCATGCAGTAGAGAATTCCACAGGTGGGAAGTGCGAGGAAAGAAGCTGTTGGAGTAGAAATTGCGGTTACATTTCATCGGTTTCACTGTGAAAGGGTGGGACCTAGTCGCCAATCTAGTATCTTGTGCAAATTCACATCTAGGGGGTACCAGTGATTTAAGTTCGTCAGAGCAGAAGCCATGAAAGTATTTATAGAAGAGGCACAGGGAAGCCACATCACGCCGGTGAGAGAGAGATACTGCAGGCTGTCAGCCAAGTCGGTATCAATCACATTACAGATTCTTCGCTGTATTTTGTCAAGAACCCCGAGGAGAATAGCAGGGGCACCCGACCAGATGTGGCAGCAGTACTCAATACACGGGCGGATGGTAGATTTATATAAGTGCAGGATAGATTCAGATAGAAAGAATTTTTGGGCCCTGCACAGAGAGCCAACTTTCATAGCAGCGGATTTAGCAATGAATTCGACATAGTCATTCCACTTGAGGTCCGCTGAGAGTGTCAGGCCAAGCAGGCGTAGTGTTTTACTCTCTGGGAAGCAAGCCTGTTCCATACTAATGGGAGGGAGGTGCGGTTGTCTGTGGTTGTTAATTGAGAGCAGCTTTGTTTTGGAAGAATTGAATTTTACGAGCCATTTCTTACCCCAATCCACTACGGATTGGAGGTTTTTTTCAAGCTCGGCAGCAAGGTTCGCCTTGTCACCAACACCAGATTTTTGATCGAGGCGAGAGTAAACTGTGGTATCATTGGCGTACATGCCTACTTGTGATCTTATGGCATCGGGGAGATCATTGATATAGATTAAAAAGAGCGTAGGACCTAGGATAGAGCCTTGGTGGACACCCGCATTTGTAGGGTAGTTCTGGGAGGCATGTCCGTTTAATATCACCTTCAGTGTGCGGTTAGAGAGGAATGACTGGATTAAGTCCAACAAAAGTCCAGTTATGCCATAGCTTCACAGTTTCCATAGAAGGCCGGCATGCTTTACTCTGTCAAATACTTTAGAGATATCCAAGGCAACAGTTTGGGCTTCACCATTCTTGTCGAGAGCCTGGTATATATACTCGGTGATGGTCGTAAGCATATCAGCAGTAGACCTGGTGAAGCGGAAGCCATACTGTTTGTCCGAGAGGAGCCCGTGGGCTTTGAGATGCTGAATGACCTTGGCATTGATAATGGCTTCAAACACTTTGCCGAAGATCGGAAGAAAGCTGATGGGGCGGTAATTTGTGGCTCCTTGTTATAAAATAAATTTAATATTCAGTATGATAGACTTTTGCTTTGAAATAATAAAATAATTACGACAATTTACCAATTGGACCTAGTATATATATATAAATATATATATATAGTACTGTTCAAATATTAGGACAAGAACTATTTTATCGTTTACGAAGCATATTGACAGAAAATAAACAATTTAATTAAAGTAATTTTATTTGATTTACTCAACAAATTCTTTAACTAGAAAAAAATACTTGTTACAAAATAAATTTACTATTTAGTATAATAGCCTTTTGCTTTGATAACAGCCTTCATTCTGTCAGGCATTGACATCACGAGCTTCTTCAATGTATCTTATGGTATCTCCTGCCAAGCAGCTTGTATTTGTTCCCAAAGTGTGTCTTGCAAAGTAGCATTAGATTTATCAATTTGAAAGCGGGGAATAAGAAAAAAGTCAGTCATATCCAAGGATAATAGAATAATGGGTAGTTTCAAAATAACTTGTTTAATAGAAAATAGGAAAAATTAAATATAACTTCTTTTTAATACATTTTCTTTTACACCTAGTTTTAAATCATCAATATTTATTAGCAATTTACTTGGCTTTTCACCCTGTATTTGAATTTCAGTGAGGTTTTTAGGAAAATCGCCCCTGTCCTAATACTTTTGCACATTACCAGTAGTGTGCAAAAGTGGTGACAGGGGTGATTTTAAACTTTATTTTGATGTCTCATAAAAGATAAAATAGTTCCTGTCCTAATACTTTTGCACACGAATGTATATACAAAGTAAGAGTGTTAGTAGTCAACAAATAGCAGTGTACGCTTGAACTGCATAGTTAAGCTGCGTCTCGACTGCCTCATAACTGCCTAACAGCTGCATCCCCAAAAGTCACGCAGGTTAGTATTTATTGACGAAGGAAGTGTCCATTTCTATAGATAGTGCACTATCACAAAAATCACAGAGAATCTACATTATATATTTGCGTTTGGAAAAAGTGTGAATCCATTTTTCACCATAATCTGATCAATTATCTTGAAATGTCTTGTCACTCAGGTATCACAAAAGTTGAAAAGAAATATATATTGTGCTTTTGGGAAACTGTGCCATCGGTTATGAAATGATAGGGGGATTAGCCCAAGGACTAAAGTACTTGTGTATAAAGCAGTTGTGCTAACGACACTGCTTTATGGATCGGAATCATGGACAGTCTATCATAATCACATCCAGAAGTTTGATGTCTTTCACAAAAATTGCCTTAGAACAATTTGTGCTCTCACCCTAGGCAATCGGATGTCTAATGTGGACCTGTTCACACGCTGCGGTATTAGCGGAATTGAAAGCTTTTTGATGCAATCACAGCTGCGTTGGGCAGGACATGTCTTACGTATGGAAGATGACCGGATACCAAAGCAAGTGTTGTACGGCGAGCTCAGCAGTGGATGGCGGAATGTAGGTAGACCTCTGCTTCGCTTTAGGGATAAGCTGAAAATGAATTTGACATGTACAAATATTCCTCACCGTGATTTTGAACGAATTGCCTCTCAACGAATTGAATGGAGATCTGCCTTCCAGAGGGGCATTAAGCAGTTCTCTGAGACTGAGATTGACCAACTGGGCATAAGATGTGAGAGAACGAAAGCATCTGCAAGTGTCCCAGCCGATTATTCGTGCAATCTTCCTTCTTGCCTCCATTGTGGGCTTGTTTGCAAGTCTCTTGCAGGACTCAAATGCCATTTACGATTGAGTAAGTGCAGGCATGCTACGTTGAATTGAACAGTTGTTTAGACCTCATACGTCGAAATTGACGGGAGAGTCCATCATATATATATATATATATGCCGATCATTCGTGCAATCTCCCTTTTTGCCTCCATTGTGGACTTGTTTCTCAATCTCTTGCAGGACTCAAATGCCATTTATGATTGAGTAAGTGCAGGCATGCTACATCGAATTGAACGGTTGTCTAGACCTTATACGTCTAAATCGATGGGAGAGTCCATCATATATATATATCTATATATATATATATATATATATATATATATATAATTATAATATTTTTATTTTAATAAAAACATTTTACATTGCTACACAAAAGCTTTAATGTTTTAGTACTATGAATTAAGTCCAATTCATAATATTGGAACATATTTTACTGACTGAAGAAGTGAAGGTCAAGGTCTAGCATGTAATAAGAGTACACACACACACACACACACACACACACACACACACATATATATATACACACTTCATGTATAAGGGTACACCTATATATATATATATATATAGTTCAGGGTGTCCTATTTTGCACTGTGTGATTGTAAAGGTATTTTAATATAAATATTTAATGTGTATAAGGGTGCACTTAACTGTAAGGCTGTATAAGGTTATTTTGTGTATATGGGTGCAACTAATTATGTGCATGTTCCATAGATATCTATATATATATATATATATATACACACGTTACATGTGTGATTATATGTATTATTGTATGTATATGGGTGCACCTAATTATATGTACACTTCATGTATAAGAGTACACACACACACACACATATATACACACTTCATGTATAAGGGTACACCTATATATATATATATATATATATATAGTATAAGGATACACCTATATATATATATATATATATATATATATATATATATATCACCTCGAGCAAGGCGGTAACGCCACTGATGTGCAGGGGGCTACATAGGAGTGAAAAGATTGGAAAAGAGAAAATCGGAAACCGCATCCTAAACAGGGAACAAGGGATGAGCCTCTTCACCTGTTCAATAGACGTGGATGCAGTGTGAATCGGGCGATAGTTTAGTCTATCTACTCCGATTGAAAAAAAAAAAAGTGAGAAGATTGGTAAAGAGAAAATCGGAAACCGCATCCTGAACAGGAAACAAGGGATGAGCCTCTTCACATCGAAGAAAGAAATAGGGTTCTTCCAATATATATATATATATATGGAAGTGATTATTGACGGATGTGCATTGTGGTGCAGTGGATATCGGCTCGGAAAGAGAAATCGGTGAGCTGAGTTCAATTTCCAGTCAAAACACTCTGCATTCATTTACACACTGGTACCCTTGGGAAAGGTATTAATCCATCCTTTCCTTCCAGTTATGGGTTAAATATCTGAGGTCTGCTGTTCATGTGATCCGTGGCAAACTTCCGCACTGATTGTTTATTATCAGCAGTTCCAAAAAGTGTGGATGGTGCTACACAAGCCTTCACCACTCTAAACAATTCTCTGTGTGGCAATCTAACTGAGTTAGACACTCATACGTCGAAATCGTGAGAGTCCATATATATATATATATATATATATATATATATATATATATTGAATAAAGAAATAGGGTTGTTCTCTGATATGGAAAGAGACCATTCAACATGCCAGCATTCAACTCACATTATTTTGATTTATTTTTTACTGTTTTTATTTATTTATTTTCCCATTCTTCCTATTAACTTTATAAAAAGAACAAAATCGCATCAGATATTCGAAGAAAACCACAAATTTATTCACCTGAAGAGAGTCAATTTTAGACTCGAAACACGTGCAGCGCATCATGGACCATTAATACTTCACAACTTGTATAATTACAAAAACAATAAACATACACTTTAAAGAAAATGTTCACGGCTTCTTACACTTTTTATTTGATATATATATATATATATATATATCCAAGTTTAGGGTAAGTATGGATGGAATAAGATTCCGTATCCAAAGAAACCCTATTCTTACAAAATTTCTCAATACAAAGTAGAGCGAATAATATTTATTTAGAATTTAAAACATAAATATGTTATAATATCACTACAAACGTAGCCATTTCATTTTGACACTATCTGTCTTACCAGGTGATGAATTCCGTTTCAAGTTGGAGGGTTTTAAAATGTTCAAGACTAGCCAAACCCCCTTAATCAGAGAGGCCTTGTGTCAGCCAGAGTTCCTATTCACTAAGCCATGTGCGCATGGAATGAGAGAGAGGGGAAATTATCTATCATCATCCATTCAATCTCTGGGGAGAGATTTCTCTCTTAATTCCCAGAAATGTTTTGAGAGAGTGGTTTGATATTTTAGGTGGGGTTTAGAAAAAGATTGCTTATGATTATATAGGTGTTGTTTCCATGGTTCGCCGGAAATTCCTGCCTATACTTTTTTCTCATTTCTGTGTTCACTAGGATAGATGGTTGCTTGGTATATGACCTTTTCAGATCTGCTTTTAGCTTCGTTTTTTTTTACTCTACAGTGATAGAAGGTTGTATTATCTGCTTGTTGATTGTGACCATTTATCAGAAAAACCATTGAAAAACAATTAAACACGATATATATATATATATATATATATATATATAAGAAAAATTAAGACAGACACGTTATTTCATTGTAAATCGAAAGTATAAGCCTATTTCAGGCGAACCATTATCAGCTTCCATCTTTATTGTACAAAAGATTTTGCACGAATAAAATCCTTTGTATAATAAAGACAGAAGCTGATGATGGTTCACCTGAAATAGGCCCCATACTTCTGATTTACCATGAAATAACGTGTCTGTTTTAATTTTTTTTATATTTGCTCTATATGTATTTATACACATATATTTAGAGCTCTCTTAGAGAGTTATCCTACCACTTTATGTACAGGATACTCCTTTGGAGTCTTCTATATCTACACCACATGCTGAGATATATAAAACGTAGAATACTTGGTGTACCTAATTATATGTATATTGGCGTTAATATTGGATTAAGGATGTAGTCGATTGTATTCTTCTGAATTGATTATACCCTCCTGTATTGATCAGATGACGCATGTATGGACATGTTGATATTGAAATCTAAATGATATATGCTGGTATATGTATGTAACGTTTGTTATGATGTATGGAATGTGAAACATAACACCTTATTACGGTGTGTGGGGGGGAGTGGGCATGTCTGTATATACAAGCTTACAATGTTCTTATATATATATATATATATGTATGTATATAAGTTTTTATAAGTAAGTACATGGAGAGAGAGCAGAGATGAGAAATTAATATGTATACCGTATATACTCGTGGATAGGTTGCACCAGTAGATAGGTTGCACCCTTAGTTTGAGGCAAAAAATTGGGTATTTGAGTTTGACTCGCAGATAGGTCTTTCTAGAATCTGTGAAATTACACTGCCCATTGATAAAAATAAATATTATAAAATATTTACCTTCACTTCAAAATTCTGCTTAGAAATATTGAAACATTTTTACTGTACCAACATATTTTTAAATATAAACACAATTTATTAAACGTCCGCAGGGATAAGGGATCTATGCTCTTTTGTATATTGTATTATTCTTTTTATAATCTTAAAACGTGACGCTTTGCTATGAAATCTTGGAATACCAACTTACGCGGAGCGTGAAAACACAACATGCCACATGTAAAAATATATCCGAATCCGTATGCTCGATACATGATACAGGGCAAGGTCGTAATTCAAGACGTAAACCGTGTCAAGCATACGAGGATTGGAAATGGAAATATTATGCAATTTTATTCGAATAAATGTATGTATTTCTAACAGCATCAGATCAGTATAAAACTGTGAATCACTAGGATCGTTTCGTACCTGATTTGCACAGAGGGCAACTTTCCAATGCTTAGCATATGCATTCTGGTACTTGGATCTAGGTCTACGCGTTACCGCAATGACAGTTACTGAAAAATTACTGCCGAATTTACAGGTGTGTCAAGTAGATAGGTCACACCCTTATTCTTTGAAGAAAATTTTAGTAAAAAAGTTGCAACTTATCTGCGAGTACTCTTTTTTTTTTTTAATCCTATCACCCCAAGTAAGGCGATAACGCCACTGATGCACAGGGGGGCTACGTAAGAGTGAAAAGATTGGAAAAGAGAAAAACCGGAAACCGCATCCTAAACAGGAAACAAGGGATGAGCCTCTTCACCCGTTCAATAGACGTGGGTGGAGTGTGAACTGGGAGATAGCTTAGTCTATCTACTCCAGTTGATTGTAAAAATATGATAACATTGAAAGGGCCAATTTTTTTTTTCTCTTTCTCTGTCTCTACAAGAAAAAAGACCAAGGATTAAAGTATATATGGTAAGTTAAAATGAGTTTGATATATATATATAGAGTCACTACCCCCTAAGCCATAGGCGCGTGGAATCAGAGAAGGAAAATTTTAACGTGTTGTATAGAAGCAGTGCATAAACACGCCAGTCACTGAAAAAACTTAATTAATTTCTGAAGAGTCACGCATATTGCAGAAGTGGAAACTGTTTTAAAAACTTTTTTCTCTAGAGAGCTCAATCGTAATGAGAGCATGATATATTAGTCATCCACATACAGGCCTGTTTTGCTGTATCACAGCTCATCAGTGTGGCTAGACACATCCACTTGCTTCTGGCTGGGATTGAAACTTGACCGATTTGGTTTCAGTTGGAGGCGCTACCCACTATGCCATAGGTACATGGAATCAGAGAAGGGAAATTTTAATATGTTGTATATAAGTAGTGTATACACACACCAGTCCCCAGCCAGAAGCAAGTGGATGTGTCTAGCCACACTGATGAGCTGTGATACAGCGAAACAGGCTTGTATGTAGATGACATATATATGTCTACTCTTCATAGATATGTGAGTGTGTAAACGCAAGATTTGTATGTGGGCATGGATGGATGTGTGTCTGTTTATATATCTATCTATCTAGCTATCTAAATTTATTTATAAATGGAACTTTTTCTCTGTGTGTGTGTGTGTATCTGTTACCTATAGACTCCGAAACGGCTGAACCGATTTTCTTGAAAATTTACACAGTTGTACTATAAGCGTCTGTGAGTGTTCTTAGCTAGGTTTTGTGTTGAGGTATCCCCGATAATCGAAAAAAATCGGGTTATAGAAGGAGTGGTCCGATTTTAATCAAATTTGATACACTCATAGACAAAAACATAAGAAATGATATTCATAAATTTCAATATTGCAGTTCTATCCTTGGATGACTTATTTGACTTCGATATTGGAAATCGATACCCCGATATCCTACCGGGTCTGATCAGAATCAGTTTTTCAGCCTTTTTATTTTAGTTTTTGCTTCGTGTTTGGCTCTAAGTAGGTATAATTGTAGTTCTTAGTCTCAGCCATGATACCATTTACTCAGAGGACTTATTTAGCCTTCAAAATTCAGTTTACGACGAAAAAAACTTATTTCATATCGGCACCAGGAATTCAAAATTTGACTTACATCCATTCATTTTTCTTTCAGTCTATGGTTTCGCTTTAACTGGAAACAAGTATTACTTTCTAGTCTTTCGTGCCAACGTCCAAAGAGTCTGAGCTCCAGGACCATGGATTAGTTTTAAAGCTTTCATTACACCTGAGCAACGCCGGGCTATACTGCTAGTTTAAAAAATAATTGTAAGTGCTCATAATTTCTATCTTTGTATCAGACTTGTAAACATTTGTCATCTAACTTGACGTGGGTGATACACCCAAAATCAGAAAGGTCCATAACACTGTGCTGTGCCCCAATCTTTTGTTTGTTCTGACCATTGTACTAGTAGTAGGCCTCTGTCAGTCAGAGAGTACCGCTTTGGTTGGGGTGAAATCCTTGCTTGAGGATATCGTGGACCGAGCATGTGAGCAATGACGAGGTGTTGGAAAAAATGGAAACAAAAAGGAAATTAATATTGAGCATCAGAAAGAGACAGGTAAAGTTCCTGGGACATGCAATGAGGAAGGAGGGCTTGGAGAACCTGATACTAACAGGGCAAATAGAGAGAAAAAGAGACCATCGGTAGCATCCTAGTTGTCTGCTTGGCTGGAGCATTGGTGTCTGTAGAACCTGATGCGGAAGTGACAGTCTTTGTTGCAGAGGCTGCATTTATGTTTTGTTTCTGGTCTGTTGAAGCTGTCATTTTGCTTTCTGCGAACCCGCCTCTTCATTGTACTAAGCCTGAGAACTCTGTTATTTCATGCCACAGCTCAAAGTAGGGGAATGAGTTCCTTTCATCGAGACAATTTTTTTTTAATCATATCACCCCGAGCAAGGCAGTAATGCCACTGATGCACAGGGGGCTACATAAGAGTGAAAAGATTGGAAAAGAGAAAGCTGGAAACCACATCCTAACCAGGGAACAAGGGATGAGCCTCTTCACCTGTTCAATAGACGTGGGTGAAGTGTGAACCGGGCAATAGTTTAGTCTAAGCCTCTTCATCTGTTTAATAGGCGTGGGTGGAGTGTGAATCGGGTGATGCCATAGTTTCTGTTGTTCTGGCGTAATTTATTAGGTCGCTTAAGGACATATTTGAGTTCATCAGTCCTTTTTGGCGAACTTTCTCAGATAAACAGCCTGTTACTAGCTGGGATTTTATTTCGACATTTGTGTCTGCAAAGTGACACATGGCTGCTGCTTCTTTTAATTTCTGGGAAAAATCCTCTATGTTTGGTTATATTCCATGTTGTTCTGTAGGTTGAAATGGTTCTGCACAGCCGAGACAAGCTTATCGAAATGTGTCTCATGCAAGGTAAATTTGTTTTTTTAGTTACCTTCTAGCCTTTGCCTAAAGAAGTAGGACCTATAAGACAGGGTTTCCTTCTCTTAGACTGGTCGTCACCCAAGGCTAAAGAACCCAGTCTCTCCTGCTATTTTACCTAGTGATGCTGAGTTAACACTGCCTCTTGTCTCAAAGTTGAATTTGTTGTTTAAAGTTCTCTTCTTCTAGCCTTTGCCTCAAGAAGCAGAACCAAGGCAGCAGGTAGTTTGAATTTTGTATCCATCTCCTAGCTACCCAAGGCTAAAGGACCCAGTTTCTCCTGCTATTTTACCCATAGCTGGGGGAGAAGAGATAGATTTGTACCTTTCCCAAGGGTATTATCAAGTAATTTCCTTGACTGGAATTTTGATTTTCCATTCCAATTCGTCAATCCAAGCCACTATTCATTAATGACTATCATGCCTCCAGACTAAATACTTTCATAGTAAGTTTAAAAATCATTTATTAAGCTTGGACTGCACTCAGTTTAATAAATGGGTTTAAATTCACTACAAATATAGTGATCCAATCATTCAATCACTATTTTGCATAAGATATATTAGTATAACAGGCCATCACTATTGTAAAGATCTTGATCCTTATTCAATGTTCTATACATTAGCCACTGCAAGAAAACCGAATGCATAGCCATCAACAAAAATAGCAGCCCAAAGTGCCAAATACAGGTGGGGGATACTAAAATCAAGCAGGTACGAAGATTTAAATATCTGGGAAGTGTTATAACTGAAGACTGAAAGTGCGACACAGAAATCCAAAAGCGATTTGGCATGGCGATTGACGCGTTCCAAAAGCTGAGTAAAGTATTAAGACACAGGAAACTCACTAGAAACAATGAAGAGAGTACTGGATTGCTATGTGATGTCAGTTCTTCAATATGGCAGCGAATGTTGGACAATATAATCAAAGATGAAGGAAAAACTTGAAGCAACAGAAATGTGGATCTACAGAAGCATAATGGATATAAAGTGGGGGATCAATTTCATATTACAATCAATATATAAACTGACCCCTCACTTTTTGGTCACAACAGTTTCTATACATTTATATTCCTGAGATCCCAAAGCACAAGCATGCATTCCAGGAGCTGAGAAGAGTATTAAGAAACAGGACAATTTCACTAGAAACAAAGAAAAGAGTGCTGGATTGCTATGTGATGTCAGTTCTTCAATACGGCAATGAAGGTTGGACAATATCATCAAAGATGAAGGAAAAACTTGAAGCAGCTGAAATGTTGTTCTACAGAAGGATGCTGCGGATATCATGGATCGAGCATGTGAGCAGTGATGAGGTTTTGGAAAGGATGGAAATGAAAAGGGAAATTAATATCAGGAAGAGACAGGTAAAGTTCCTGGGACATGCAATGAGGAAGGAGGGCTTGGAGAATCTGATACTAATAGGACAGATAGAGGGAGAAAGAGACAGAAGAAAGTAGCGAATAATGTATTTGAAGGGCCGAAGCAGGTTGATGACAGAACGGGGGTTGCTGGATGTTACAAGAGAAAGCATGCTAAGAGCCACCAGGAATAGGGAGATGTGGAAAGCCATGATCACCTACGTCTTGAAAGGACAAGGCACATAGAAGAAGAATATATGTGCCAAATGTTTATAAGAAATTATAATGTAGATATAAAATGGGGTATCAGTTCTATATTATAATCAATATATAAACTGATCCCTCATTTTGTGGCCATGCTAGTTTCTATACATTTATAGATTTATGGGCTTGAGCTAGTGGGTGGCAGAGAGGGGTTTGGGTGGTGTAACAGGAGGAAGCTTGCTAAGAGCCACCTGGGATAAGGAGACTTGGAAGGCCTAGGTCCTGAAAAGACAAGGCACATAGAAGAATACTATATTAGCCTTGTGTCAAACAAGCTTATATATGGCCTAATCTAACCACACCCAATTTTTTTCTCTCTGTAGTCAGACCTTCCCTTCTGCCTCTGGTAGCTTCTTTCTTTCTATCCAACTGAATTCACCCTAAAAGCCACTCCTCCTGCTGATAATTCTTTCAGTTTTGTTGGCATTCAGTAAATAACATTGACCTGTTCAGAGTCTTTGATAGAAAAAACTGGAACAGAAGAAAAAAAAAAAATTCAGGACTTTATGACCCAGCAGTTGTTAAAAGGCGAGACAACCAGCCACAGACTCACCCCTGCTTTACCTGATCCCATAAACTCAATACTTGCCTCACAGTCCAGTAAAGCTAAGATTTTTTTTTCCTTCAGTAGTAGTGGGGAAAATATACACCATCTTAACAGAGTGAACAGAAGGAGTTTTGATTATAAAATGGCTGACTAAAATGAAGGATCATGAGTAATTTTCATATTACAGTATAACCCTGATATAAGAGACCCCAATATAAGAGAAACCTGGATATAGATATTTTCTCTGGTTCCAAATTAGAGCCTGTGGTAATGTATATAAAATAGACCAAACCCGGATATAAGAGAAACCCTGATATAAGCGGACTTTTATCCAGTCCCAACAACTCTCTTATATCAGGGTTACACTGTATATTCCAGAGAATGTAAATAAATCTAAAAGACATGCATATGTAGCTCATCAGTATTTCATTGATTGATTGGTTTTCTATGGCTTATCAACAAACAAAAAATTATAATCTGGATAGAAAGTGAGGGATCAATTCTACATTGCAATCACTATATAAACAGACCCCTCACTTTATGGCCATGGCTGTTTCTATACATTTACAGTATAACCCTGATATAAGAGACAGCCGGATATAAGAGTGATTTTCTGTGGTCCCAAATTAGAGCCTGTGGTAATGTATATAAAATATGACAAACCCGGATATAAGAGAACTTCATCTGGTCCCGACAACTCTCTTATATCAGGGTTACACTGTAATAATTTTTTTTCATAAACTTCAAAAACATGTAATGACATTTTTAAGTTAAAAGAAAATTGTTTTCTTTAAGAGAAAATAAAATTTGAACTTTAATCCTATTGTATTTGGTCTTTTTTCTTGTAGAGACAGAGAAAGAGAAAAAAAAACTTGGTCCTTTCAATGTTATCATATTCTTACAATCAATTGGAGTAGATAGACTAAACTATCGCCCGGTTCACACGCCACCCACGTCTACTGAACAGGTGAAGAGGCTCATCCCTTGTTTCCTGTTTAGGATGTGGTTTCCAGTTTTTCTCTTTTCTAATCTTTTCACTCTTACGTAGCTCCCTGCGCTTCAGTGGCGTTTTCGCCTTGCTTGGGGTGATAGGATTAAAAAAAAAAAAAAAACTGTATGTGTTTCCGTGTCTGTCTCTCACTGTGTCTGTGTGTGTCTCAGCACCTTGACGTGGTGTAATGGTTAACAAGCTTGTCTTGCTAGAACCTACAACTGAATAGTGAGTTCAATCTCTGTGTACCCCATTCTTTCCGCTTTGTTCCACATCTAAGTGGCGCTTAGAAAATAAACTCTCTCAGTCTCACTGTGTGTGTGTGTGTGTATATATATGTGTGTGTGTATATGTGTGTGTGTGTGTGTGACCGCAGAAGCCAGCAGTGGCAAACTGTGAGATGGAATCCAGATATGATTGAATTGAGCAGTGGATTTTTTTTTATACACAAAAATTTAGCAAATTGTCACACAATTTTTTTTTAATCTCTTTTTGGGTGTGCACAGGCTATCAGACACCTGTTATTTTTGCTCGCTTTTTCAGAGGGCCTACTTGTCTTACAGTGTATATATCCATTGCTGCAAGATTTTATTCTCTGTGGAACATGGCAAAAATGTTTCTTACAAGATCTTCGTCCTAAAACAACAAACAGAATAATTTGTCTTAAGATCAGGAAAAATGGCAAATTTCTTTTTTAAGTTTCGAAAAAGTATAAAATCTAAACCTTTTCTCTTTTTTTTTTCCTTCATTCCCCTTTTTCTTTTCCTCTTTCTTTATTACTCTCATCTTTTTTCCCTTTCTTTTTTTCTCTTTCCTCTCTTTCTTTTTCTTTTTCTCTTTTCCTCTTCACCTAATTTTTAAAAATTTATTTTCCAGCCTTAATGAATGAAATTAAAAAAATCACTTCACATGGCATTTAAACAAAATGACAAATATCAGTTTTCTTAACACTTACATTTTTGAGTTGTGGGTTGTGCAAAACTTCTGCAGCAAAAAATTCATAGAGGGCACTTTGTAAGGATAAGGAAAATCATATTTCGGCTTTTGAGTAAAAAAAAAAAAAAAGAAGAAGAAAATTGTATGGAGAAAATATTTTAATTTAAAATAGTACATATTTAAAAAAAATTAATAGAAAAAGCAGTATTTTAATATCTTCTCAGAATTTTGAACAAAAACCCTTTATTCAATTCATGGAAGTAGATTTCTTCTTTCTGTTGTTTATACTTAGGGGAGATAACTCGTTTCACTTAATTCTCTAATTTATCTACCTTTATATTACCTGTCTCTTTCACTATACCAGAGTATTTGACTTTTTTTTTTTAATCATTTCATCCCAAACAAGACAGTACCGCCACTGATGCGCAGGGGGCTACATAAGAGTAAAAGATTAGACAGGAGGAGAGTCAAGAGAAAGATGAACCAGTTATAGGGGATGTCAGAGAAAGGAGCACGAGAAGGATGGGAATACAGGTATGATGGCAGTTGTAAATGTAGAGAGAAAGGAAAATATATACAGGGTGATGTAGAAAGAACTAGAGATGGGTATTGACATTGCATTTAAATTCCTGGAGGTTGTAGCCGACAGGAAAGCAAGAATATTTATTTATTTTTTTTTTAATTGTATCACCCCGAGCAAGGCGGTAACGCCACTGATGTGCAGGGGGCTACGTAATAGTGAAAAGATTGGAAAAGAGAAAGCCGGAAACCACATCCTAAACAGGGAACAAGGGATGAGCCTCTTAACCTGTTCAATAGGCATGGGTGGAGTGTGAACCAGGCGATAGATAGATCTATCTACTCCAGTTAAATATGGAAGAGAGTTCCACAGGCGGGAAGTGCGAGAAAAGTAGCTGATAAGTAGAATTGTTTGCTGCATTTGGTTGATCCAACTGTAAATGGGTGGGACCTTGTTGCCAGTCTGGTTGTATGAGTAAACTCCTGTGGCAGAAGCCATGAAAATATTGATTTGTAAATGTGCAAGATGGATTCAGGCGGAAAAAACATTCTGAACCCACAGCTGCTTGGAAACTAAGTACACTTTAAATAACACTTTCATCTACTCGGTCATGTGTCACTTGGAATGTGGCATTTAAACAATCTACCCACTCTGTGCGTTGTGGTGCAGTGGATATTGGCTCGGAACGAGAAATCGGGGAGCCGAGTTCGAATTCCAGCTGAATTCATTGCATTCACTTATGCGCATATACCTTTGGGAAAGGTATTAATCCGTCTCTTCCTTCCAGTTATGGGTTAAATAACAGGACATATTGGGTTCTATAGCCTTGGCTGGCAACCAGTCTACCACAGAAAGAAATGGCAACCTACTGCGGGATAATCTTCTGCCCAGTCAGTCATGTCTCTTTCAAGACATGATTGCCCAAAGCGTGTATCACGTATGGCACTTAACTGACAGACTGAATATAACAGAAACATGATTAAGGCTTCTACTGGGCATAAAGTGGGTGATCGGTTTTCTATTATCATGAAGTAATAAACTGATCCCCCACTAATTACTACTTATTAATAGAATAGTATAATTCACCAGTCTACCGCAGAAAGCAATGGCAACCTACTGCAGGATAATCTTCTGCCCAGTCAGTCATGTCTCTTTCAAGACATGATTGCCCAAGTGTGTTTCATGTATGGCACTTAACTGACTGACCCACTCTGGGATTGAATAAAGTGTTTGGTGTAAAATTAGAGAAAGTTAGTGAGTACGATAAATACCTGAAGAACATCAGAGAATATAATGGTTGAAACAAAAGTATAATAACCAAGATGGTGATTTTCTAAGTGTAGATTAGATGTAGTACAAAACTGAAAGTATGGGGTACCCAATGAGGATTGAACTCACTACTCAGCTGTAACTGTGCTTGTAATACAAGCTTGCTAACCATTAATTTATGTAATAGAAATAGAAAAAAAGAACAAAGTCAATCACAGTAACAAAAATGGGGTCAAAAATCCAACCCTCCCCACACAAGAGTGAAAATTACACTTTCACTCATGAAACTCAAAAATTGTCCTTTTCTCTCAAAACTCTCTGTCAAACTCCCAGTCAGCAAAAACAATGGCCTCTATACACAGAATGATTTTTAATTGACCACACCAGACATGGAGGGAAGAAAATTAGCATAGCTTCTAATACTCATAGCAATTCTGTATGATTTTTTTCTTCAGCAGGTCACAAACTCTTTTTCAAAGTAGGTGATTTTTTTCTTCCATTACAATCATATAATAATTCTGCTTGTTCCTTCCTTTGAAGAAAAAATTATTATTACCATAATACATCCCCCCTATTCTCCAGATCTGCCCCCCAGTAACTACTGGCTCTTTGCAGACCTCAAAAGAATGCTCCAGGGAAAGAGATTTTCCAATGAAGAAGCGATATCGCAAAACTGAGGCGTATTTTGAGGCCAAAGACAAATTCTTCCACAAAAAAGGCATCAAATTGTTAGAGAATTGTTGGTATTAGTGTATCACCTAGAAGAAGACTATGTTGACAAATAAAGTCAGATTTTGCCTAAAAGTTGTAGTTTTATTAGTTAGGCCCGGGATTTACTGAGTGATGTGTTAAATGCAAAGTTTGAAATGGTTCAGTTTTGTGATTAGCTATCGGAGATATGCAAAAGGGTCTGCTTAGCAACATGAGTTGCATATTTCCTACCAAAACCAGTTGTCGATGTTCAGATTTAAAAGCTAAAAATTTAAATGTTAGATAACAGTTCAACATTTTAAAGGCTGGTGCAAGACAATCTTCCTAACTCACATTCCTACTGTTTTGCCCTGCACTGAACAAAGCTTTGTAAATATCAACATACAAGGAAATTAAATTCAAGCTATAAACGTCTACTGCCACACAAAAAGAAAGAAATTGCCAAAAGAAACGGCAAAAAGTGATGAAGATAAAAAGTGATCTTTTACCATGACAACATACCATGTCACAAGTTTATCACAACGATGGCAAGACTACATAAATTACACTTCGAATTGCTTCCACATCCACTATATTCTCCAGATTTGGTCCCCAGCGATGACTGGCTGTTTGTAGACCTCAAAATAATGTTCTAGAGAAAGAGATTCGGTTTCAATGAAGAAACCTGAGGTGTATTCTGAGGCCAAACACAAATCATTCTGCAAAAAAGGCATTGAATTGTTAGAGATGCATTGGAATCAGTGTATCACTTTAGAAGGAGACTATGTTGATTAATAAAAATCGAATTTTGCCTAAAAGTTGTTGTATTTATTAGTTAGGCCCGGGAGTTATTGTGTGATGTGTTATCTGGAATGCAAGTAAACAGATGTGTTATCTGGGAAGCAAATAAACAAGTGAGAAGTGCAAGAAAAGAAACTGTTGGAGTAGAATTGGTAGTTACATCTGTTTCAATGGTAAAAGAGTGGGACCTAGATGCCAATCTAGTAGCACACTTAAATTCATGTGGATGAGGCACCAGAGTGGGGAAGAACTCAATTAACCTTCATTAGTCTGTATGTGGCTTGATTTGCTGTACAAAAAGTTTATCCTGCCACTGAAGGTGATACTAATCCCTGAACAATAGTGTATTTGAATTTTATAGTTGTGGTGTCATATCCTGCTATGGCCACAGAAAACAACTTTGAGTGAAATTAATAATAAAGGATACTGCAATTGAGAAGCAGTGAAAAGGGAAGTAATATAAATAATGCAGAGTACAGAAGATTTTAGGATGTGCATTGTGGCGCAGTGGATATCGACTCGGAACGAGAAATCGGGGTGCAGAGTTCAAATTCCAGTTAAATTCCTTGCATTCACTTATATACAAATACCCTTTGGAAAGGTATTAATCCGTCTCTTCCCTTCAGTTATGGGCTAAATAATAGGACAGATTGGGTTCTATAGCCTTGGCTGGCAACCAGTCTATTGCAGAAAGCAATGGAAACCTCCTGCAGAATAATCTTCTGCCCAGTCAGCCATGTCTCTTTTGAGACATGATCGCCCAAAGTGTGTATCACGTATGGCACTTAACTGACTGATTGAATATAATAATTGGAAACAAAATTAAAATTTCTACTGGGCATAAAGTGGGGGTTAGTTTTCTATTGTTATTAAGTAATAAACTGATCCACCACTAATTCTTAATATAATAATGTAATATAATCTATCTCTTCCCCCTCCAATTAGGGGTTAAATAATAGGCAGATTGGGTCATATAGCCTTGGCTGGCAACCGTTCTACCGCAGAAAGCAATGGCAACTTACTGTGAGATAATCTTCTGCCCAGTCAGTCATGTCTCTTTCGAGACATGATTGTCCAAAGCGTGTATCACGTATGGTATTTAACTGACAGAAGATTAATATTGTAATCATCTGAGTTGTGAATATATGGTGGGTTGCTTATCTATTCTTTTCCGTTAGTAGTGGTGAGTCCGTTCTAATGAAGGGTAGTTGTATACTGTTGCAGGTTAACGGAATTTGGCCTCATTGTAGATCGCCCACTATAAGTCATAAAATGATTACAAATCAAGAAAGGCAATTTGAGTAGAAAAATAACATTTTATATATACACATATCAATTATAGGTTCAACAGACGTTAGAATGTTCATGGTAATAAAATGCTGAAAGAGAATTCATTCTTAGGATTTTTGGAGCGTGTAAGTAAGGAATGTCTTTGATGTATTCGCTCCTTAGGTCAGTAAGTAGTTTTTGAGGCAGGGAAGAAGGAAAGAGGTAAGGGAGGTGAGCGTAGTGTGCCACTTGATTTCTGTCAAGGGAGATACGAATTACTCTCTTCTCCTCAAGTCGGTCTGCCTGGTGATGCTTTCTGTATCTGCTTTTTATATCTTCTTTTTGGATCAGACAGCTCATTTGGGATTTAACACTTGTATTTGGTTCTGGGCTTCCCATTGGCTGATAAATAAAATTTGCAGAGGCTTGCGAACTGGAAATTTAATATTTAATTAATTTTTAGTTTTCAACTGGAACATCTGCGCGGAGCCAGCGGCGCAGCGACAACTTTTGGTCATTTACTTTTTGGTCGTGAAAGCACCAACATCTGGTCCATCGCTTTTGCTCAGTATCACCACAAACACACTATCAGAAAAGTGTTTCTATAATTTTTCATCTTGCTTGAGAATTTTAAAAAACTGTTTAAAACAAACTCCCAAAAGAATAAGGATACAAAAATTGACATTGCAATGAGAAACCTGCATGAGAAGAGCTAATGTTGCATGTCTTCAGGACCGAGCATTTATGGCATTTTTTTAATAAAAAGATAATTTAATTTGCTGCATTTTTTTTCATTCTTTCTTAAAATGTATTTAAGAATATTTATTAGTACAAAAATCAATTCAGATAATTTAATCTGCTCGTCTTCAGAGTTTTACGATGTCGTGTTCAAACTTCCTCCTGAAATGCAAGTGTTCACAAAAAATAAAGATTGTGACAACTCGATATTATTTTTTTTTTACTGGAAAATAAATAAAAAATAGAATTATTGCTTTAAAAAAGTTTACCCCAAATCGATTGAAATAAATTTAATGCATTTTAAAAATCAGACATAGCAATGGAAAAGTTGCAAAAATTATTTAAAGCCGCAGTTACCAATAGACAAGAGTTTAGGAAATACTCCATAGAATAATCTACAATGTTATTGTTTCTGACCTGGCATCTCAGATTCAATAACTTGCCCATTGCTTTAACTTAGCTTCCTTGTACCTTTTCTATGAATAGTTCTATGGCAATTGTTTTGATGAACGTTTCTCTTAACCTGAGAACACTAACCATAGGTATATAGTACTCAGGACAAATGGTACCATCTAATCTATATGAAGCTAAACTTATATATAAATGGAACTTTGTCTGTCTGTCTGTGTGTGTGTGTGTCCATTACCTATAGACTCCGAAACGGCTGAACCGATTTTCTTGAAAATTTACACAGTTGTACTATAAGCATCTAGTGTTCTTAGCTAGATTTTGTGTCGAGGTACCCCCGATAAATATTGAAAATCGATAATCGAAAAATCTGGTTATAGAAGGAGTGGTCTGATTTTAATCAAATTTGATACACTCATAAACAAAGACATAAGAAACAACACTCAGAAGTTTCAAGGTTGCAGTTCTTACAATAGTGCAGAAAATCGATTATATATATATATATATATATATATATATAAAAGGCAAGAGGTTTGTGTGTGTGTGTTTGTTTATCTGCCTGTTTAGTTTTTACTTCGGGTTTGGCTCTAAGTAGGTATAATTGTAGTTCTTAGTCTCAGCCATGATACCATTTACTCAGAGGACTTATTTAGCCTTCAAAATTCAGTTTATGATGAAAAAAACTTATTTGATATCGATAGCAGGAAATCAAAATTTGACTTACATCCATTCATTTTTCTTTCAATCTACGGTTTCGCTTTAACTGGAAACAACTATTGCTTTTTAGTCTTTTGTGCCAACGTCCAAAGAGTCTGAGCTCCTGGACAATGGATTAGTTTTAAAGCTTTCATTACACCCGAGCAACGCCAGATTATACTGCTAGTTTTAATTATAATTTAATTAAATTTTCAGTGCCTGATTTTCTTACCTAAATAATGTTTTTCAGTTCCTATTAATGTTAACTCAAAGTACAAATTTTGAAGTGCCTTTGCTAACGTTAATAATAGAAAATTGTAGTCTTACACTGAACGGTTACAAAAGATAATTGCTACCATAGACTATGTTTCTACATAAAAGCAAAAAAATAGTCTTCCTTTTCTTTTAAGTAACAACAACGAATATGTTAAAACCTTCGAATGGGACCAATTAGTCTGCATATCAAATTCACAAGCTAGTCATGAACAACAAATATGTTAAAATCTTCCCATGGGACCAATAAGTCTGCATATCAAATTCACAAGCTAGTCATGATATAGTTTTACTCTGCAACACAAGCAAATTCTTCCCAAAGGAATTTGCAGTTCTTAACTTGGTACTATTTATTTTGTAGCACAAAATGAAACTGGTGCTCAAAAAAATAATGTAACTTGATCTGAAAAGTGGGGAGGGCTTTGTGTACCTTATGAAATCAACATTTGCAATTCTGACTTTTAGCAAATCTCAAAACACCAGGATTTAGCATTCATATTAAATACGCAACCGTATTGCATTACTAATACAGAAGGATGTATATGCAAAATACAAATTAGAAATGTCAAAATCCCGCATAAAATCAAGCAAACCGTGATGAATTCACTAAGCTGCATGTGAACGTGGCCTTTGAAATTCTGTCACTGGTACAGTATGTGATCTACCTCGTGCTTCTCCTAGACTGTTCACCAACCAAGGCTATAAAACCCAGTCTGTCCTGCTATTTTACCCATAGCTGGGAGAAGAGTTAGATTCATATATTTCCCAAAGGTATTAATACTTAAGTGAATGTAATGAACTAAACATGAATTTGAACTTAGCTCTCCAATTCCTTAATTTGAACTGCAGTCCATTGCTGCATTGTACCCACCTCTCTCTCTCTCGCCACACACACACACACATATATATATATATATATATATATTTATTTATTGATTGTTTAATTACTTACTTTCTGGTCATAATAATGTTAGACCAGTGCACATTTGTATTAAAAAGTGTTCAATACAATTATATTGTAGAACTTTTGAATATTTTCCTTTTGTAAACGAGTTATTACGCGACCCAGGTTTTTACCATGAGTGGTGTCTTCAGGCGATTTGCAATAACTAGTTAGTGCAAATCACCTGAAGACACCACTCATGGTAGAAACGTAGGTCGCGTAATGACTCATTTACAAATGGAATATATATATATATATATAGAGAGAGAGAGAGAAAGAAAGAAAAAAAAATATATA
>JBBBDQ010001031.1:5667500-5755000 GCA_037127315.1 Ascarosepion bandense | reverse complement strand
AAAAATGTAACTATTTTCAGCGGCATCAAATTTCTTGTCTTTTAAGGTCCCTTTGGTAAAAAAAAAAAAAATTGCTGACTAATTAATAAAACAAATTCCAGAAATCATCGCCTGTTTTTTTTTTTTTTCTAGTATTTCTTCAGCAGTATTATTTACAATAAAATAGCTAAAAATAATCTTATTTGCGATAATCATGCGCCTTCCCAACAATTGTCGAGTTTCGAGGAATTTTTTGGGGTTTGTTTCCAGATTTTTTTTTTTTTTTTTTTTTTTTTGTTAAAAATTTATTAAAAATTTTTTTTTTTCTTCAGTATGATTATTAATGGAAAGCAAACATTTCCAGTGAATTTTTATGTAAAAAAAAAAAAAAATAAAATAAAATAAACAAATTTTTAATTTCAACTTGTTTGCTTTTTAACTAATTTTTAACCTAATTATTACCATATGACGAAAGAATTTTAAAATTTCAGTCGAATCTTTCAACAACTGTAATAATTTTTTTTTTAATAGTTTGGTATAAACTTAAACACGTTTTTTTTTTGTTTTTTTTTTTTAATTTGTTTTTAAACTCTTAACTAAAAAAAAAAATCTTTTTTACCAAAATTTTGAACGTCTTAGAAAGGGTTAAAAAAAAGAAATTAGTGGTGGTAAATGTGGTGCAGGTCCCCCAGAAATAATTAAAAAAAATACTTTGATCTTTCCACTTAAATTAAATGACTTAACTTAAACTAATAACGAACATTTTTGGCGGAAAAACTTTGTTTGAAAGTTGAGGTTGAGGTCTAATTTTTCATGCTATAATTCTTTTTTTGATTTCAGCGAATTAATAGAGGAACCTCGACTCTTAGACAGCATTTTTTAAAAATATTTTAGTAATTGTAGAAGAAAAAAAAACACTTGTTACAAAGGGGAAAACATAAAACGTCGGCATTTGGTTTAAATTCTCTTGATATTGATTAGCTTTTTGCTAATGGAGTGTTTTTTTTTCTTTTTAACATCTACTTTTTAAAACAGCATTCGTGTTTTAAAAACATGCGTTACTCATGTGATGTAGTTGTGACTTGAATTAGAAAATAAACAAGTGCTTGTAAAATTTTTTATTTGTTACTTCGTCTATTTCACTTTAAAAAAAAATTTTTTTTTCACGAATTGAATCTTCACAAGAAAAACATTTTTGTGCTGTCAAATATTTCAAGAAAGCCTTCAGTAAAAATGAAACCGTCAAGAAACAATCTTTTTGCTTTGATCAAATTACATTTTTTCTTTATTTTGCTGTGTAATAATTTCGTTAACATTTTCAGTCGTCTTTTTAGGAAACAAACCATAACATGGGGTATTAAGTTTACTTTAGCGTTTCTAAAGATTTCTGAATGCCAAACACCGATTTACTTTGCAAAACTTTTCCTTTTTTTTAGTCTGAAATTTTATTTTAATTTAACCCCCATTCAAAGTTTTTCCTTTAGATTTTTGATCAAGTATCCCCAAAAATTGAAGAATAGCGTTTCAAACTCTCCTCAGCCATTTTTTTTTTTTTTCTTTTAGTGAAAATTTAATTTAATCTTGGAAAAACCAAAAACTGTATGGATTAGAAACTGCTTACGTCCAAAAAAAAAAAAAAAATGTCAGTCAGTTAAGTGTCATATGCAATACACGCTTTGGGTGATCATGTCTCTTTTGAGACATGACTAACTGGGCAGAAGATTATCCTGCAGTAGGTTGCCATTGCTTTCTGCGGTAGACTGGTTGCCAGCCAAGGCTATAGAATCCAATTTGTCCTGCCATTTAACTCATAGCTGAAGGGAGAAGAGATATTAAGTAGTAATTAGTGGGGGATCAGTTTATTACTTTATAACAATAGAAAACCGATCACCCACTTTATGCCCAGTAGAAGTTTTAATTGTTTCCAGCTATTCAGTCAGTTAAGTGCCATACGTGATACACGCTTGGGCGATCATGTCTCGAAATAGACATGACTAACTGGACAGAAGATTATCCCGCAGTAGGTTGCCATTGCTTTCTGCGGTAGACTGGTGGCCGACCAAGGCTATAGAACCCAATCTGTCCTGTTATTTGACTCATAGGTAAAGGGAAAAGAAACCTATTATATTATTGTTTAGTAATTAGTGGGGGATCGGTTTCCTATTGTTATGAAGTAATAAACTGATCCCCCACTTTATGACCAACATAAGCCTTAATCATTATTCCAACTATTATATTCAGTCAGTCAGTTCAGTGCCATACGTGATACACGCTTGGGCGATCATGTCTCGAAAGAGACATGACTAACTGGTCTGAAGATTATCCCGCAGTAGGTTGCCATTGCTTTCTGCGGTAGACTGGTTGCCAACCAAGGCTATAGAACACAATCTGTCCTGCCATTTAATTTAACTTATAGCTAGAAGGAGAATAGACAGATTATTTACATTATTATAATAAATGGGGGGATCATTTTATTACTTTATAACAAAAGAAAATCAATCTCCCACTTTATGCCCAGTAGAAGTTTTAATTATGTTTCCAACTATTCAGTCAGTTAAGTGCCATACGTGATACAGGCTTTGGGCGATCATGTCTCGAAAGAGACATGACTGACTGGGCAGAAGATTATCTCACAGTATGTTGCCATTACTTTCTGCGGTAGGCTGGTTGCCAGCCAAGGCTATAGAACCCAATCTGTCCTATTACTTAACCCAGGAAGAGGGAAGAGACAGATTAATACTTTTCCCAAGGGTATTTGGGAATAAGTGAATGCAAGGAATTCAACTGGTATTCGAACTCAGTTCCCCAATTTCTTGTACTGAGCCGATATCCACTGCACCACAATGCACATCTAGAAAAAAAATCTTATGCCTTGGATGAGGTTTGAACTCACAACCTCAGCATTCCTCCTCTTGCAAGCTTGTACAAGAGAAGGTACTGTTTATAAGTACAGTGCTCTCACTGATTGTGCCTCTTACCTGGGCAAAAAGTGTGTAAAACTGTCCATTTTTCCCCAGTCTTTTGAACAGGAGTAGATGTTTATCCCTTCTTTTTTGTTTAGGTTTGGGTTTCTGGGTCCTTCTAAATTCTTTTCATTCCCAGTAGCCTCTTACCTGGGCAAAAAGTGTACAAAAACTGTTCATTCCTCCCTTGTCTTTTGAACAGGAGTAGAGGTTTATCCCTTCTTTTCTGTTTAGGATTGGGTTTCTGGTTCCTTCTAAAGTCTTTTCATTCTCTTTCACTCCCAGTAGCCCCTTGCTTATGGTCAGTCAGTCAGCTAAGTGCCATAGGTGCTTGGGTGATCATGTCTCTTTCGAGACCTGACTGACTGGGCAGAAGATTATCCCGCAGTAGGTTGCCATTATGGCCCTTGACTGACTGAAGAGAATATTGAGAGTGAAAGAGAATTAAAAGAGACTTTAGAAGGAACTAGAAACCTAATTCTGAACAGGGAACAAGGGATAAACTCTATGACAGTTAAAAAGTTTGAAGAGTGAACTGGGTGATAGGTAAACCTATTTATTTTTATTAAGAGGAAAAAACAAATTTAGTAAATAAAATTTTAAAATATTAATAACAAACTCCCATTCCTTGATGTATTCATTGATCCTAGCACACATAAATTTACTACTTCTCTATATAGGAAACCAACTAGCATAAACTCGTGTCTTCTTAATTATAATAGTGAATGCCCCCAATAAGTTAGCTATTATAAAAAAAACTTAATTCAAAGCAAATAAGATATCTTCTTCCAAATCCATATTTTATAAAGAATTACACAACATCAAGCAAACACTTGTCAATAATGGATTTCCTAACTCCATTATTAATCAACAAATTAAAATGTATCTCGACAAACTTAATAGCTCTAACGATATTGATAATATTAATAATAATGGTGTACATCAAAATAAACATAACACTATTAACTTATACTATTGCAACCCAATACATAATAATTACAAACAAGATGAAAAATCTCTCAAAAATATAATACGTAGAAATGAATAATAATAATAATAAAATTAAGCTCACCATATATTATAAAAAAATTTAAAACAATTAACCTCATAGTCTCTAATAACCCTACAACCACACAACTAAATCCTCTACAGAAAACCAATGTAGTGTATCAATTTACATGTCCGTTCAGAGATTGTATCTCTGGTACTAATAATAAACCCACTACATATATTTGTTTTACTACAACCACACTCTCCCATAGACTTACCTGTCACCTTTCTGATCAGAGTACAATTAAACAACATTTCTTAGAAAACCATAGCCATGAAGGTAATATCAGACAGATTTTAGTTAACAATACAATAATCCTCACTCATACACACAATAAAAAGAACCTTCAGATACTGGAGGCCATCTACATTAAATTCAAACAACCCACACTTAATAAAATCACGTTTAAATCTGGTCATAACACATTACATTGCATTTAAATATATGGTTCTGTTATCATTTCGAGCCCTCACGTGGTGTGACGTCATAGAACCGCATTACAAATTTACGAACAGTGTTTGCTATTTTTAGTAACTGTTATCATTGCCTGGCAAGGTTTTATGTCAACACAAGATAAAATCGTCACTGATGGTGGATGTTTTTATGTTAATGTCCTTATAACCTCTCTGAAGATGGCTCATGTGAGCCGAAAGCTTAGAACCAACTTAATAAAAAAAAATATCTAAATGTTGGAGAATTTTTGTTTTTATTTTCACCTGAAATTAAAGCCAAAATACGATGTTTATAATGGCTCATGATTAAACATAATAGACATTCTTTGTCTTATATTTAGCAGTATATGTTTAGAAAAAACAAAAAAATATTATGTATAGATATATATGGAAATAGATATATATGGATATATATATGTATGGATATAGATATGTATATAGATATGGATATAAATATAAAATAAAGAACAAGCAGGAAAAAGTGTCTTTAATCTAAAATGTTTCACTTATAACAAGCTTCTCCTGAGATTTAGTAAGGACGAATGGTTTAAAAATCTGAGAGACAGTATTTTTGAATGAGATATAGTTTCAAAGGTCAGATACGTGTCACATGTGATAAAGCAATGGATGAATATTAAATGTAGAGATATAATTTGTGTTTGTTTAATTGTATGTGCTAACGCATTCTTAAATAAAATAAGTGAAAACAGTTATGAATGTATGCGTTGAAAGAAATCAAATGATGGAACAATTTTTATTCTAAATAACATGAGAATCGTATATGAATCCTAAATGAAATATATTTCCGTTTAAATTTTAGAGAAATTAATGTTAACATAATCTTTTAATGAAATAATAAATTACTAAATAACGTTAACAGTTAGTATCTTTCAATGAAATTAAAATAACTATGTACTAAAATTATTATAAGAATCATATATATAAATTATCATATATCTCTCGGATTTTTAAATCATTAATCTTTAATATATCACCGAAGAAGCTTGTTATGAGTGAAACGTTAGATTAAAAACACTTTCTTCCTACTTGTTCTTTACTTTTTTTTTTTAATCGTGTCCCCCCCACCGAGCAAGGCGGTAATGCCACTGATGCGCAGGGGACTACATAAGAGTGAAAAGACTGGAAAAGAGAAAACCGGAAACCACATCCTAAACAGGGAACAAGGGATGAGCCTCTTAACTTACTTATTCTATTCATCTTGTCGGATTCCGATCCATATATTCAACTCATATACCATTTCACCCCAAGCAAGACAATAAAGCCTCTAAGATGCAAGGGGATTACTGAATGTTAGAGAACATGAGTAAAACTACTTTTAAGGAGAGAGAAAAATAAAAGAAGAGGAATTAAGAAGACAGAAGATAATGATTGACATTGCATTCAAATTTTTGAAGATCAAAATTGGCTGGAAATCAAGAAGGCGGAAGAGAGTTCCACAAGCGAGAGAAGAAACTGTTAGCATAGGACTTACAATAATATGAGAAGAGGAAAACATAATTTAGAGGAGAGAGAACAATAAAAGAACAGGAATTAAGAAGACAGAAGATAATGATTGACATTGCATCTAAATTTTTGGAGATCAAAGTTGAATGGAAAGCAAGAAGGCAGAAGAGTTCCGCAAGTAGACAAAACTGTAATTATAGATTTTTTTTTTTTTAATTCATATCATCCCGGGCAAGACGGTATGCCACTGATGTGCAGGGGGCTACGTAAGTGTGACAAGATTAGAAAAGAGAAAACCTGAAACCACATCCTAAACAGGGAACAAGGGATGAGCCTTTTCACCTGTTCAAATAGACGAGGGTGGAGTGTGAACCGGGCAATAGCTTGGTCTATCTACTCCAATTAAAAAAAAAAAAAAAATGTTGGTGACTTGCTAAGTCATGGTTACATGTAGCTAATTCAACTGTAAAATGATGGGACCTTGTTGCCAATCTAGTACTGCACTTCATAAAGTCTAGGTACCATTGAAGAAGGTTTCTGAACAATTACCTTGAAAGTATTTATTGAAAAGGCACTGGAAAGCTGTGTTATGGCTGTGCAAAGGGAACTGAAGCCAAGATATATCATAAAGATATATCAAAGGATTTGGAAACTGGGTCATGTCAACTAACGTTGGTAGAATGGCTCATTTTGAAAATACTACATATATTTTAATCTCTGTAGGTTAAAAAAATGATAACCTGTCCCTGTAGTTGCTATTGGCTCATGGGGAAGGGGCCTAAGGATTGCTTTCTTTGTGTATTAAGATGGCACATTTCTCTTTTGTGTTATAATACAAATGAATGGATGGGGGTCTGCATCATCCCAATTTATTTTTCCAAGAAGTCCTAATTTGGGAACCAGAAAAAGGAAAATGTGTTTTTCATTTTATTTTGCATTCCTACATGACCTCCGCCTCTCCTTAACAAATGCAGGGAGAGGCTTAGGATTGGCAAGAAAGAGATAATTTATGTTAGATGCAATTTTAGGATTTAAGACTCTTTTTTTTTTTTTTTTTTTTTTTTTCCAAGATAAAATAAATTGCTTTGTTCTATTTTAAAAGATAATTCCTCAGATGGATTGTTCTGTGCCAAAATAAAATATGTCCCCTGTCAGTTATCAAATATAGAGTTAAGGGATCTTCAGAAAAAACAAAAAATGAATAAAAATTTACCATTATTTGCCGATATTTCTGAGATGAGGTATTGTAATTATTTACACTATTTCTATTGTTTCGTCTGTTATCCTCATCTTTGTTGTCATATTCATGATATTTTGGTCATTATATGCTCTGGCCTTCTTAAGGATCTAAACTTATTTATAAATGGAACTTTGTGTGTGTGTGTGTGTCGGTTACCTATAGACTCCGAAATGGCTGAACCGATTTTCTTGAAAATTTACACAGTTGTACTATAAGCATCTGCAAGTGTTCTTAGCTAGGTTTTGTGCCGAGGTACTCCCAATAAATATCAAAAATCGATAATCAAAAAAATTGAGTTATAGAAGGAGTGGTCCGATTTTAATAAAATTTGATACACTCATAGACAAAGACATAAGAAACGGTATTCAGAAGTTTCACGGTTGCAGTTCTTATAATAGTGCAGAAAATCAATAATGTGTATATATATATATATAAGGCAAGATGTTTGTGTGTGTGTGTCTGTTTATCTGCCTGTATGTCTGTATTTTTTTCAGCCCTTTTATTTTAGTTTTTGCTTCAGGTTTGGCTCTAAGTAGGTATAATTATAGTTCTTAGTCTCAGCCATGATACCATTTACTCAGAGGACTTATTTACGATTAAAAAAAAACTTATTTATGGATACCAGGAAATCAAAATTTGACTTACATCCATTCATTTTTCTTTCAGTCTACGGTCAATTGCTTTTTAGTCTTTCATGCCAGTGTCCAAAGAGTCTGAGCTCCAGGACCATGGATTAGTTTTAAAGCTTTCATTACACCTGAGCAACACCGGCCTATACTGTGGGGCTGTTTTTTTCATCTTTATTGCCATATTCATGATGTTTCAGCTGTTGTATGCTCTGACTTCTTCAGGTGATTGGAATTTTGAATCATGCCCTTTATTTTTCTATCACTGGCATGGATTGTTCTCATTTCATGAATCATGCCACTTCTAAATATCTTAGTTATCTTCCTTTAACTCAACTTTCTAAGTTTTTGTTCACCACTGCTGTGGCCAGGTATTGAACTCATAACCTTTTGGGTGAAGTCACTGGATCCAACCAACACTTATATCCACTGGGCCATGTGGAAGAAGGTCAAGGTGTTCAACAGCAGAAACATTGTGAATATGACAACAAAGATTAGGAAAACAGTCAAATATAGAAAATAATTTTACCATTATCTTAAAGTATTGAGAGAAAGAAGTTTTTATCCATACAACTATTCTAAAATTTTTAGTGTAGACATTTAAATGTTGCCTTGGGCATATGACAAGTCAGATAAATTTACAACTCTTTTGTCTGTCATATTTATTGAAAATCTTGCAGAAAATTTTTTTTTTTTTTTTTTTTTTTTTTTTTTTGCACATGGTGTTACAGTGAGAGAAAAAACAAGGTACAGGGGCTGTCAAAGGAATGATAAGCAATGGATGGGAATCAAGGAGATAGAAGATGGCAATTGACGTTGCATTTAACCTTTTTGAGATTGTAGCTATCAGGTAAGCAGGACTGGCCACTGGTGGGCAAGGGTGAACAGAGAGAAAAAAACAAGGTAGAGGGGATGTCAAAGGGAATGATAAGAAATGGATGGGAATCAAGGAGATAGAAGATGGCAATTGACGTTGCATTTAACCTTTTTGAGATTGTAGCTATCAGGTAAGCAGGACTGCCACTGGTGGGCAAGGGTGTACAGTGAGAGAAAAAACAAGGTAGAGGGGATGTCAAAGGAATGATAAGAAATGGATGGGAATCAAGGAGATAGAAGATGGCAATTGACGTTGCATTTAACCTTTTTGAGATTTTAGCTATTAGGGAAGCAGGACTGCCACTGGTGGGCAAGGGTGTACAGTGAGAGAAAAAACAAGGTAGAGGGGATGTCAAAGGAATGATAAGAAATGGATGGGAATCAAGGAGATAGAAGATGGCAATTGACGTTGCATTTAACCTTTTTGAGATTTTAGCTATTAGGGAAGCAGGACTGCCACTGGTGGGCAAGGGTGTACAGTGAGAGAAAAAACAAGGTAGAGGGGATGTCAAAGGAATGATAAGAAATGGATGGGAATCATGGAGATAGAAGATGGCAACTGATGTTTCATTTAAACATTTGGCGATTGTAGCTATCAGGGAAGTAAGCAAATGGAAGGGAGTTCCACAAAAAAGAAATGTGAGAATAGAAGAGAAAGTTACATTTAGCTATTTCAATTGTAAAAGGTGGGGACATAAATGCCAATCTAGCAGCATGAGCAAATATATGTGGGTGGGGCACCAGGGAAATAAGCTTGTCAGTGACCTAGGTTTCAACCATGAGTGGTGTCTTCAGGCGATTTGTCATAACTTTTATTTAAAATCACCTGAAGACACCACTGATGGTAGAAACCTAGGTTGCGTAAACTTGTTTAAAATGGAAAATATATATATTGTGTGTGTATTTGAAAGTCGTTTCAGTTAGACTTCATTTTGAGCATAGCAGAAATAGAGCTCGTTAACCGTTACCTTGCTGCCTAACAGATGCAATTTTGTAATTAGAAATAAATTTTATAGCTAATGCTTTTAAACCTTTTTTGCTTCTTTGACTGAATTTTCTGAAGATTTTTCAATGATGAAACCAAATTGGGAGGATTTTTTTTTTTTTTCTTGGTCTATCATTAGGCATTGAAATGGTTTCCTGAAAAATTTCATGTAAACTAGTTTGGTTCCTACTTTTCATGAAGAATGCTTTTGGTTTCCAAAATAATCCTTAGTAACCCATTTAGGAGAAGGTTTCATCAGGTTTAACTTTTTAAATTATCCACACCCACATTTCCTCCTACTCTCTGAAATTAGAGCTGTGTTATAAAACGATCTTTTACGCCAAAATAGTGTAAAGAAACAATTTACTATTACTTAATAAAGAAAAGATTCACGAGTGTTCCCAGACTAAAAAAAAAAAATTCATCTTGTAATTTGTTGTTTTGCTATGATTGACAATTCCTGCAATGATGGCAATCAAATTTGAATTTATATTTTTTTTATTTTTGGAGGAACCTCTTTGTTTCAAGTACATTTATAGGGCATTACTGCAGGATCATCTCCTGCCTAGTCAGTCATGTTTCTTTCAAGACATGATCGCTCAAAGCATGTATCACGTATGGCACTTAACTGACAGACTTAATATAATATTTGGAAACATAATTAAAACTTCTACTGAGCATAATATGGGGGATTGTTTTACTATTGCTATGGAGTAATAAACTGAACCCCCACTGATTATAGTTAATATAATAATGTAATATAATTTATCTCTTCTCCCTGCAGCTATGAGTTAAATAGCAGGACAAATTGGGTTCTATAGCCTTGGTTGGCAACCAGTCTACCGCAGAAAGCAATGGCAAACTACTGTGGGAAAATCAGTCAGTCAGTCATGTTTCTTTCAAGATATGATTGCCCAAGCGTGTATCACGTATGACACTTAACTGACAGACTATTGAGTTATTGTTAGTAAAGTTATAACAGTTGGTTAGTCATCTTTTGGTTATACCTAATAAACAGGAACTAAGGGCTTTAGTACAATAATTTTTTTTTCTTTTATTCCAACTAGAAGATACCAGTCAAAGAAACCAATATTAACAATTTATTTAACTTAATGATATCTTATGTCATTTTTAATGAAACCTGCATATTGCCCGGTTCACACTCCACCCACGTTTATTGAACAGGTGTAGAGGCTCATCCCTTATTTCCTGTTTAGGATGTGGTTTCCGGTTTTCTCTTTTTCCAATCTTCTCACTCTTACGTAGCCCCCTGCACATCAGTGGCGTTACCACCTTTCTCAGGGTGATATGATTTAAAAAAAAAAAAAAAAGAGATTGTTGCCTAAAGGCACAATTTTAAAATTTAATATTGAAGCACACACAGGTTTCTTTCATGCCAACCTGAAGAAGTTTATCTAATGAAGGCAAAACGCGTAGTCAATAAAATTTGTCTGCCTTATCAAAAATTTTGTTTGACTTTTATTTTTTTCTCTATCTCTCTTTATCTCAAAATAGTTTAATAAATAATGAAGAACATTTTGGACAATTCTTTGTCAGAGATCAATTGTTAGCGTCTATTCTCCCTCCAGTTATGGGTTAAATAGCAAGGAAGAAAAAACAAAAAAAATGAAGAATGTTTTTAGAAGACTGAGGTGGTGCACAATTAAAACAATTACAGTGAATGTTGGACAATATCATCAAAGATGAAGGAAAAACTGGAAGAAACTGAAATGTGGTTCTACAGAAGGATGCTGAGGATATCATGGACTGAGCATGTGAGCAATGATGAGGTGTTGGAAAGAATGGCAACAAAAAGGAAATTAATATTGAGCATCAGGAAGAGACAACTAAAGTTCCTGGGACATGCAGTGAGGAAGGAGGGCTTGGAGAACCTGATACTGACAGGCCAGATAGAGGGGAAAAGAGACAGAAAAAACTGCGGATAACATATTTAAAGGGCCTGAGCAGGTGGATGACAGAACAAGGGTTGTGTGGTGTTACAGGAGAAAGTGTGCTCAGAGCCACCAGGGATAAGGAGACATGGAAAGCCATGATCGCCTACGTCCTGCATCCTCTCTCTCATACTCTTTTCTCCATCCTCTCCACTCTCATCAGTACTCTCATCCTTCTCTTACCTGCATCCTGACACCCCCTATAACCTGTCACTCTTTCTCATAACGTTCTTCCTATGTAACCCCCTGTGTACCAGTGGCAGTTTGCGATATGATTATAAAATATATATATATATATATATATATATATATATATATATATATATATATATATATACTCGTCTTGAAAATCTTCCAAACTTTCGAACAAAGGAAAAAAATGGTTTTAAAAAAAGAAAGAGCTTAGGACATGAAAGTCTGTCAAAAGTATTTGGATAGAAATCAGCCCAAAGAAAAAACCCGGCACGAGTAACCATCTAACAAAACGTGGTCAATACACAGGTAGAGCAAAATTAATAGCACCTAATGAGCCAGACAAACCTACCTAGATTTCTCCTAAATGGATCGTCAGGGAAAGCTGCCTTCCCTGCCGATCCATTTAGGAGAAACCTAGGTAGATTCGTCTGGCTCATTAGGTGGTATTATATATATATATATATATATATATGTTCTTGAGTAGCAACCTTACTTGCAAATCTCTTTTATTGAGTACGGCCAACAAGGAGGATTTAATTGATTTTTATTAAGTTTTTCCAGTATTCTTAAATTTTAATGTTTTGTTAGAGATATGAATATAGTTCATAATTTTTATTGCCTCCTAGCACTTTCGGTCACTTCTATAGCCATTCAAGGGTGTTTGTGTTTCTTCCATTGTTATATTTTCCTCATGTTTTTACTGTTACATAGTAATTTGTTTGTTTTTATACATATATTTATATATATTGTGTATTTGGGTAGCAATCCCTCTTTTATACAAGTTTCACTAAAAATAAATGACAACATATTGCAGTTAAGTTTTTTAATTTATCATATGTTCTTATAATTTTTCTTTTTTGGATGTAAATTAAATCGACATTGTATAACACACAATGATATCAACTATGAACACGGCCACAATGTGCTGACCATGTTTGGAAAATACATAATTCCTATGACTCCAGATACATCAAGCAATCCATATATTCAGTTAAAAATAAAATTCATCCTTGATAATGGCTAACAGTATAGCTCAAAGTATTTGGTCATACAGAACATTTGGATATATACAGCATGACCCGGATATAAGAGAGACCCGGATATAAGATATTTATCTGGTCCCAAATTAGAGCCTGTGGTAATGTATATAAAATAGACTGAACCCAGATATAAGAGAACTTTTTTATCCAGTCTCTACAACTCTCTTATATCAGGGTTACACTGTATATGTTTTAATGCAAAGAATTTGCCACTTTAACTGAGCAGGTTCATGCTGACTTCACTTATCAGAGCTGGGAATTTTTTCTTGGTTTTTGTGACGTGAAAGTCAGCATGAACCTGCTTGGTTAAAGTGGCAAATTCTTCATGCTCAAACTATCAACACTCTATCTCCACCCCGAAATCAAGCACTTTGCAACAAAAACCTGCTTGCCAAAGTGTCTTTTATCAGTAAAACTACTGAAAACTGAGCACACACATACACATACATATACACTCACATACACATATATATATATATATATATATAGCCTTAAACAATACTGATGTCATTGTGTGAACCTGAGGAACCTTTCGGCTAACACTTTTCAGAGGTCTTCGTGGCGTTAATGTTAATGATAAAGCTGAACAAAGGAAAAAAACAAAAGTTTACTTACAAAAAGGGAAAGGTGAAGCTCATTTAAAAGTAAATTTTAATCAAAATGAATAAAATGTAAGGGGGGGTGTAATTTCACAGCTCCACAAGTGATAAAACTGAAAAAAAATAACACCAATGAAGACCATTGGAAAGTGTTGGCTGAGGGGTTCCTCGGGTTCGCACAATAACATCAATATTGTTTAAGGCAGTTTGTTGTTTCTGTGGGTACAAATCTGTTATATAGAGGCTCATCCCTTGTTTCCTGTTTAGGATGTGGTTTCCGGTTTTTCTCTTTTCCAATCTTTTCACTCTTACGTAGCCCTCTGCGGATCATGGCGTTTTTGCCTTACTTGGGGTGATAGGATTAAAAAAATATATATATAACGGACGATGAATATCTATTATGTTTGATCATGAGTTGTTCTAACCATATTTTGGCTCTAATTTCAGGTGAAAATAAAGACCAAAATTGTCCAACATTTGGATATTTTTTTCTTATGTTGGTTCTTTGATGGTGGATGTCTTTATGTTAACATCCCTGTAACCTCTCTGAAGATGGCTCATGTGAGCCGAAAGCTTCGAACCAACATAAAATAAAATATCCAAATGTTGGAGAATTTTTGTCTTTATTTTCACCTGAAATTAAAGACAAAACAGTATGTTTAGTATCTATCATGATTAAACATAATAGACATTCATTGTCTGTTATATTTAACAATACATGTTTAGAAAATTATCTGCTGCCTTGATACACACTATATATATATATATATATATATATATATATATATATATATAGGGTTTCTGAAAGGATTTTTCTGTTGCTGAGGTGATGTGTTATCCCCCGTGGGGATCTTCATATCGAAATGGTCATTCAACATCATTGAATTAATCCTTTTTTAATTTATATTTGCTCTAATATTTTATTACATGGAGCTCTCTTCCTGTATCATTTTTTAATATTAAAATAAAATTTTTAATATTAATTAGGATCGGGTTTTTGGAATAAATATATATATATATATATATATATATATATGCTTATGTATGAATGTGTGTATGTATTCGCCAAACTGATGTAATGATGTATTTTTTCTTAAATTTTCTCTTAAAATATTAAATATAATAATAAAAAATAATTAAATACTAAATATAAATAAATATTAAATATAATAATAATTGAATATAATAATAATAGAAATATTAAATATAATAATAGAAATAAATAAATACTGTCAAAAAAAATACATTTTTAAACTTACAACTTTTTAGTAGTTTTTCCTATATTTGCTCTGTAATATTTTATTACATGGAGCTCTCTTCCTGTATCATTTTTTAATATTAAAATAAAATTTTAATATTAATTAGGATTGGGTTTTTGGAATTTACCTTCCTGCTTTTTTCGCTTGGATTAAAGTATCTGAATTAAAATATATATATATATATATATATATGTATATATATATATAGCATAATGATGATCCACGTATACTGTCTTAATATGTATAGGAATATATCACGGCTTCTGCTCCGATGAACTTAGATCACTGGTGCCCCCTAAATACGAATTTGAACGAGATACTAGATTAGCAACTAGATCCCACCCTTTTACAGTGAAACCGATAAAATGCAGCCGTAACTTCTACTCCAACAGTTTCTTTCCTCGCACTTCCCGACTGTGGAATTCTCTTCCACACGATTGCTTCCCCGACGGATACAATCTCCAGGAGTTTAAATGTAAGGTCAATAGACACCTCCTAACACACTAACCTGCTCCTATTCTATCAAACACTCTTCCCATCTGCCCAACCCTCATCCTCGCTATCCTTACTCATCTGTCACCTTCCTCCTGACATTCCCTATGTCTATCCACTCCTTCTCTTTACCTTCCCCTATGTAGCCCCATGCGCGATAGTGGCAGTGGAATGCCTTGCTTGGGGTGAGATGATTTTAAAAATATATATATATAGCATAATGATGAGCCACGTATACTGTCTTAATATGTATAGGAATATATATATATATATATATATATATATATATATATATATATTTAATCCTCACCCAGCTACTAATAAAGGTGCCCACTTTTTAAATTTTTTTTTTCTTGGGCATCTGTATGTAATTGTCTTTGACTGTGTGTTTCCTGTCTGTACCAAGCGCCAAGTGACCTTTTTAAGTGGATGACCCGGCCTTTCTGACCTGGACTTCAGCTGTCAGACAAGAGTTAGAAAGTAATCACAATAAGCAGAAAAAAATTCCTTAGCAAAGAATTCTGGGATTTCCCTGCATTGACAATAGAGGAGAACACAGGACCCCCACCCCTTCTTGTTGAACATAAAATCTAAAAAAGACCACGATTGAAATCTTACAAAACTTTCTCCCACTGAGACTGAGAACAATTAATGGAATGAAAATGTTTTATTTCAGGACTGCAGACAATAATTATATAGAATTTCTTTTTACATTTGCTGCGGAATCTTTAATTCTTTTTAGCAAATCTCTTCTAAAGAGCCATTTTCTCGGCCTGATCTCTTGACATTGCAGAGCAGAAAACTTCAAACTTTTATACAAAATGTCTCTTCCCACAATTCACTTCTCTTCATTACCCACTCTGATACTTGTTGGATAAAGGACAACTTCAGGAATTTTTCAAGTATGTAAGGATATCCCTAAACTGAACTATTTATCAACACTAACACATAACCCGTAACTTAATATCCTTGATTGTCAACACCTTTTTCAAAGTGGAGAAAAGGATTATGGGATAGCTGTATTGTTTGCTTCCTGTCTTACGTGGATTGGTACTGTTTATTTTGGAATTTTTCTGACAGGTTGATTTTTCTTTCTTTTTTTATTTACCTTTTTTCTTTTTTTCTTTTTAATTACATTTTAAATGCTTGTTGAAATTCTAGTGGGTTCAATTCAAAATTGTAATCACCTCAAGAAGACCCTGAGTATACAACGTCTGAAACATTGTGAATATCACAACAAAGATGAGGACAGCAATGTAAATAGTATAAATAATTACAATGCCTTCTCTTAGGAATATAGACAGATTCTTCAGATGGTCGTAAGGTTGTGAATATGGCAACAAAGATGAGGATATAAATAGTGTAAATAATTACAATACCTCATCTCAGAAATATAGACAGATATTGAAGGTGAATATGGCAACAAAGATGAGGATAAGAGTCCGAACAATGTAAATAGTGTAAATAATTACAATACCTCATCTCAGAAATATAGACAGATATTGAAGGTGAATATGGCATCAAAGATGAGGACAACAGTCCGAACAATGTAAATAGTGTAAATAATTACAATACCTCATCTCAGAAATATAGACAGATATTGAAGGTGAATATGGCATCAAAGATGAGGACAACAGTCCGAACAATGTAAATAGTGTAAATAATTACAATACCTCATCTCAGAAATATAGACAGATATTGAAGGTGAATATGGCAACAAAGATGAGGACAACAGTCTTAACAATGTAAATAGTGTAAATAATTACAATACCGCATCTCAGAAATATAGACAGATATTGAAGGTGAATATGGCAACAAAGATGAGGACAACAGTCTTAACAATGTAAATAGTGTAAATAATTACAATACCGCATCTCAGAAATATAGACAGATATTAATGCGAATCCGTTCAAATTGCCACAAATCTTGAGAAAAAATCGACACTTTGAAAAAGCAGTGCAAAACGATAATTCTGAAAAAAGAAAAAAATTGATAACCATCATTTTTAAAACATGGGTAAAAAAAAGTCTTTCCATAAAATCTAACTAGACATAAAGTAAGGGATCAGTTTTCTATTGTCATTAAGTAATAGACTGAGCCCCCATTAGTTAAAACAAATTGGAAAGAAAAGGATATATGGATCTTTTCTGTGAAATGACCCCTAAATAAAAAGAATTTATATTTACTCAAATTCTCACCAGATTCTCCCAGAGCTAGGCCCTTCAATTGCACTCTGATTGGGTTGACCTTTACAGTTGACCCGAAAGTGGGGTCTTGGGTGTACTATTTCTAAGTGTTGGGGTCCATGTATGTGCTCATACCAGTAATTATGCCAAAAACATTTTTTATTTGTCTATATTTCTGAGATGAGTAGTATTTACATTATTTGGACTATTGTCCTCATCCTTGTTGTGATTTGTAGAACATTTCTGCTGTTGTACACTCCAGCCTTCTTCAGGTGCTAGGAATTTTGAACGAAACCCTTTATTACAGTCACTGGGGTATATCATTCTCATTCCTTGTGTGAAGCCTCTTTTGATAGTCATGAGTCATTACTCAACATTAGGTTTATAAGTCCCAGGAATTCAGTTGTTGTCCTTAAGGGTACAGTGGATATAGACGTTGGTTAGTTCCTGTGACTTGACCTAGAGTTGTGAGTTCAATACCAGCACTGGTGAACAAGTAACTTAGAGCGTCGGGTTAGAGATTATTCATGACTAACAAAAGAGGCTTGGCACAAGGAATGATATACCCCAGTGATCATAATAAAGAGTTTGGTTTGAAATTCCTAGCACCTGCAGAAGGCTGAAACGTCATACAAGTGGCAACAAAGATGAAGACAATAGTCCGAATAATAGAAAATAGTGTAACATTTTTATTTTTCAATTTTTTTTTTTTTTAATATTTTTTTTTAAATTGTAGAAAATTTCTTCGAAGTACTTATGAAACATGAATAACTCCCTGATTTTTGTAATTTTTCATTCTGAGGGTTAGCTTTTACAAGACAAGCTAAACAAACTTTGATTTTAAACTTTATAATTTCATAAAGTGCCAAAACTTTAATAAAATAGAACCTAACAAAATTTGATTTAAAATTTAGAATTCCTTGAAGTGAATTAATATTTGCGATAACTAACTTTACATTATTTGGGGGTGAATTGACAGAAAAGGGCCTTACATTTAAATTCATTTTAATATATATATATATATATATATATATATATATATATATATACTAGCAGTATAGCCCAGCATTGCTTGGGTGTAATGAATGCTTTAAAACTAATCCATGGTCCTGGAGCTCAGACTCTTTGGACGGTGGCACGAAAGACTAAAAAGCAATAGTTGTTTCCAGTTAAAGCGAAACCGTAGACTGAAAGAAAAATGAATGGATGTAAGTCAAATTTTGATTTCCTGGTATCGATATCAAATAAGTTTTTTTTTTTTCCGGAAACTGAATTTTGGAGGCTAAATAAGTCCTCTGAGTAAATGGTATCATGGCTGAGACTAAGAACTACAATTATACCTACTTAGAGCCAAACCCGAAGCAAAAACTAAAATAAAAGGTCTGAAAAAAAAAGACATACAGGCAGATAAACAGACACATGCAAACATCTTGCCTTTTTTATATATATATATATATATATATATATATATATATATATCAATTTTTTGCACTATTGTAAGAACTGCAACCTTGAAATTTCTGAATATCGTTTCTTATGTCTTTGTCTATGAGTGTATCAAATTTGATTAAAATCAGACCACTCCTTCTATAACCCGATATTTTTGATTATCGATTTTCGATATTTATTTGTACCTCGACACAAAACATAGCTAGAAACACTCGCAGACGCTTATAGTACAACTGTGTAAATTTTCACGAAAATCAGTTCCGCTGTTTCGAAGTCTATAGGTAACGGACACCCCCCACACATACAAAGTTCCATTTATAAATAAGTTTAGATTTAGATATGTGTTTGTTATTTTTTAAACTGTTGAATAACATTTGGTGCTAATTATTTACAAAATATTTGAGGGGTGCTGAAAAATACTTAAGTAATTATGATCTTTTGTTGTTTGACCAGCTTGCAAGTGTGCCAAAAATTGAATAATAAAAAAAAACTTTGATTAAAAATTTATAATTCCCAGAGTGCCAAATGTACAATTTTTATGGTACAGTGTAATCTATATATATATATATATATATATATATATATATTGGTAACACTGTCCCATAATGGATAGTACATTTAATGTATGAAATGTGTATTTAAATGTACAATAATTATGAAACAGTGTAATATACAAAGTGCCAAAGATGAATTGTCGTCTAAATGACACAAAAAATGAAAATAACACTGACATCTCATATTAACATGTCAGTCAGTTAAATGCCATACGTGGTAAACGCTTGGGCGATCATGTCTCTTAAGAGACATGACTGACTAGGCAGAAGATTATCCCGCAGTAGGTTGCCATTGCTTTCTGCGGTAGATTGGTTGCCAACCAAGGCTATAGAACCCAATCTGTACTGTTATTTAACCCATAACTGGAAGGAAGAGACAGATTAATACCTTTCCCAAGGGTATTTGCGCGTAAGTGAATGCAATAAATTCAACTGGAATTCGAACTCGGCTCCCCGATTTCTCGTTCCGAGCTGATATCCACTGTACCACAAGGCACATCCGTCATATTAACATACATTTACCAAAATTACACAAAAATATCTTGAAAACCACCATTGGTTTTAACCACACCCTCCAGACGATTTTGGAATCTCCTGCAACTTTTCTGGATAGTCTCCTTGTTTAAGCTGATGAATGCTGCCATAATCCTTGCCTTCAGTTAAAACTTTTTGTAACACCAAAGATTGCTTGTCTCTCACTCAACTGCACCCCACACATAATAAACAAGGGGGTTTCAATCTGGGGAGATAGGTGGCCAAATGTGAAGGGTGATGTGGTTGCAGCAATGTCTAGGTTCTCCTGTTTGTGTGGCATGGTGCAGGGTCCTGTTGCCTGGCATAGGTCATCCAGCAACCACCCTCTTGACCTAGGGCAGCGCTGCCTCCTTAAGGCACTTGTAGTCCTTCATATTAAGTCTGAGGCTCTCACCAACAAATTCGAATGTTTAATGAAGTCTTATTGCTGCAATTGATGTCACCTGACATTTGAAATTGGCTCTGGGCCACCGGTGTGTAAATGGTTGACACTTGAGTAATGTCAGGAATGCTTAATTTGTTGATTCAAATCAGTTGTGACGTGTGTGGCTGGCGGAAAATAAAGCACAGGTGTTAGGGGTCGTGTAAGCAGGTATTTACCTTTTTGACTTTGTTTATTCTCGCAATATTAATCAGATACAAATACGTTGGGTGGTGGGGAACAACTATTTTCTAATTTATGTGAAGAATAAGTTGTTACAGCTCTCTGTTTTTCTTGCTCTCTCTCTCTCTGTGTAAATTTTCACTCTCTCTGTGTGTGTAAATTTTCACTCTCTCTCTCTCTGTGTAAATTTTCACTCTCTCTGTGTAAATTTTCACTCTCTCTCTCTGTGTAAATTTTCACTCTCTCTCTCTGTGTAAATTTTCACTCTCTCTCTCTGTGTAAATTTTCACTCTCTCTCTCTGTGTAAATTTTCAAACTCTCTCTCTGTGTAAATTTTCACTCTCTCTCTGTGTAAATTTTCACTCTCTCTCTGTGTAAATTTTCACTCTCTCTCTGTGTAAATTTTCACTCTCTCTCTGTGTAAATTTTCACTCTCTCTCTGTGTAAATTTTCACTCTTAAATTTTCTCTCTCTCTCTCTGTGTAAATTTTCACTCTGTGTGTGTAAATTTTCACTCTGTGTGTGTAAATTTTCACTCTGTGTGTGTAAATTTTCACTCTGTGTGTGTAAATTTTCACTCTGTGTGTGTAAATTTTCACTCTCTCTCTCTCTCTCTGTGTAAATTTTCACTCTCTCTCTTTCTCTCACTTTGTGTAAATTTTCACTCTCTCTCTTTCTCTCACTTTGTGTAAATTTTCACTCTCTCTGTGTGTGTAAATTTTCACTCTGTGTGTGTAAATTTTCATCTCTCTCTGTAAATTCTCACTCTCTCTCTCTGTAAATTTTCACTCTCTCTCTTTCTCTCTCTGTGTAAATTTTCACTCTCTCTGTGTAAATTTTCACTCTCTGTGTGTAAATTTTCACTCTCTGTCTGTGTGTGTGTGTGTGTGTGTTTTAAATTTTCGCTCTCTGTGTGTGTAAATTTTCGCTCTCTGTCTCTGTGTGTGTGTGTGTAAATTTTCGCTCTCTGTGTGTGTAAATTTTCGCTCTCTGTCTCTGTGTGTGTGTGTGTGTAAATTTTCGCTCTCTGTCTGTCTGTGTGTGTGTGTGTGTGTGTAAATTTTCGCTCTCTGTCTCTCTGTGTAAAATTTTCGCTCTCTGTCTCTCTCTGTGTAAATTTTCTCTCTCTGTCTTGTATATAATTTTTTTTTTTTACATTCCCTCCAACTCCCCTGAAACCAAACAATATCTTTGTCGTCTTCATTTTTCCACATGATCCAAACCAAATGGTCCATTTCTTATTAAGGAATTGGCAGGGCGTAATGGTCATGCTAACAAGCTGAATCGTAATAAAGTATTACCCTATGGAGTTACGGACTGTGGTTTGAATAGAGGAAGCGAAGAGCTAAGTTCAAATTCCAATCCAGTTCATTACATTCACTTGATGTGCAAATACCCTTGGGAAATGTATGGATCCATCTCTTCTCCCCCCAGCTATGGGTAAATAGCAGGACAGATTGGCCCCTATAACCTTCAGTGGTAACCAGTCTAGGAGAAGAAAAACTCTGAATTTAAAACCTGATAAGGGTCATTTTGAAGGCCTTGTGAAAACAATGGCAATCTACTGCGGGATAATCTTCTGCCCAGTCAGTCATGTCTCTTTCGAGACATGATCGCCCAAAGCGTGTTTCATGTATGGCACTTAACTGACTGACTGAATATAATAGTTGAAAACATAATTAAAACGTCTATTGGGCATAAAGTGGGGGATCGTTTTTCTATTATTATGAAGTAATAAACTGATCCCCCTCTAATTATACTTAATGTAATCTTTTCCCCCCAGCTATGAGTTAAATGGCAGGACAGCTATGAGTTAAATGGCAGCCAGTCTACCGCAGAAAGCAATGGCAACCTACTGCGGGAAATCTTCTGTCCAATCAGTCATGTCTCTTTCGAGACATGATCGCCCACAGCGTGTATCACGTATGGCACTTAACTAACTGTGGCACATTGTGCAGCAGTTCTCTATATTCGGCTTTTTAAAAAAAGGGGTTGTTTTTTGAATCAGCCTTCACCATTATAATCAAATACGGATCATTTGGTTCTTAGGTTCTAAGACCTGCACTGTTGTACTCTCAAATATCGAAATCAAATGGAGTGCCCAATAAAGGTACAGATTATTTTTTGTTAAATTCCTCTTGCTCGTTTAGGTAACTTTTGGAGGTTTGTTCTAGAAAATTTGGTTCTGGAGTTACCTCCCTTCCCACACACTTGGCAACGCTTTTCTCTTTTGTCCACATAATTTAAGACACTTTTAACAGAAACTCTTGCTACTAATAAACTAAAAACATTTTTTCTTTAAAAAAATTTCTTTCATATTCCAGTTCATTGGGTTTTTTAATTTTATTTTTCATGTTGTCGTTACTCATTTAACACTGTTTTAAATTAAAATAACGCATTATACAGCTTTTTCTATATTTCTGCCTAGACGACTGGTAAATCTTAAAATTACCCACCCAAAATAGGGTATCATCTAATAATTACACCACAGGATTTAGAATTAGATTTTAGTATCAGCACTGGTAAATCTTAAAATTACCCACCCAAAATAGGGTATCATCTAATAATTACACCACAGGATTTAGAATTAGATTTTAGTATCAGCACTGGTAAATCTTAAAATTACCCACCCAAAATAGGGTATCATCTAATAATTACACCACAGGATTTAGAATTAGATTTTAGTATCAGCACTGGTAAATCTTAAAATTACCCACCCAAAATAGGGTATCATCTAATAATTACACCACAGGATTTAGAATTAGATTTTAGTATCAACACTGGTAAATCTTAAAATTACCCACCCAAAATAGGGTATCATCTAATAATTACACCACAGGATTTAGAATTAGATTTTAGTATCAACACTGGTAAATCTTAAAATTACCCACCCAAAATAGGGTATCATCTAATAATTACACCACAGGATTTAGAATTAGATTTTAGCATCAGCACTGGTAAATCTTAAAATTACCCACCCAAAATAGGGTATCATCTAATAATTACACCACAGGATTTAGAATTAGATTTTAGCATCAACACTGGTAAATCTTAAAATTACCCACCCAAAATAGGGTATCATCTAATAATTACACCACAGGATTTAGAATTAGATTTTAGTATCAGCACTGGTAAATAGGTTAGTATGCTTGTGACATGGAATTATGGTAGATTAACAACATTTTAAAGAATTATTTTCATTTTTTTTTTTAATTATAATCTTAACTTATGTATAAATGGAACTGTGTGTGTGTCCGTTACCTGTAGACTCCGAAATGGCTGAACCGATTTTCTTGAAAATTTACACAGTTGTACTATAAGCGTCTGCGAGTGTTCTTAGGTTTTGTGTCGAGGTACCCCCCACCCCATAAATATCGATAATCAAAAAAATCGGGTTATAGAAGGAGAGGTCCGATTTTAATCAAATTTGATACCCTCATAGACACAGACATAAGAAACGATATTCAGAAGTTTCAAGGTTGCAGTTCTTACAATAGTGCAGAAAATCGATAATATATAAGGCAAGATGTTTGTGTGTGTGTGTCTGTTTATCTGTCTGTATGTCCTTTATACAAATCCACAATTTTTATCCGATTCTCACCAAACTTCACACAAATATTCTTTAGTCTGAGCTCCAGGACCATGGATTAGTTTTAAAGCTTTCATTACACTCGAGCAACGCCGAGCTATACTGCTAGTAATTTATAAAGTTTCAAAAATATTCTAAAAATATTTCAAAGACTTTTTTACAATATGTTGGTAAGTTAAGTGAAGATTATAGTTACTAATTGAAAATTGGAAAGTTAAATACAAAAAAATTAGCCATTGTTTTTTTAAAGTAATTTTTCTTTTTCTTTTGTGTATTTGAAGTTTTTTTTTTAAATTTTGTATGGTAATTTCTATGTGTACATTAAGGTCATGTTTCATGGTTTTATTTTGGTTTTTTTTTCCTCTTACAGGAAAAAATTTATACAATTATGTTACTTGTGACTTATCTCATCTCGCATCTGTCAAGCTATCATTACATTTTAAATACGGGGGGGGTCAGAAAGTTCAATTCCGTTTAAGAAATAGTTTTATTTTAAATTTCATGCTATAAATAAGTGATACTTGTGTAAATCAGATTAATTTAACATTAAATTTGCTAATTTTCTAAAAATAACATGCCACAGATGTATATTTTATTTTTGCAAGATTTTAAAACCAAAAATTAACTTTTGTTTACAGATGTGTCAATTGCTCAAAAAAGGCCCCAAAATTAAACAATAGAAAAATAAATCTCAAAATTTTAGATTCCAATCAATATACTTTGTTTGAAATACACTAGAGTATTTTGCTTACTGGAAATAGTAAATTTAACCCATTAGTGCCCAAATTTTTTTCTTGAATTTTTTACCAAAATTCATTAATTTGTACAAATTTATTTAATACTAAACATATGAAAAAAAAAATTTCATTGCATTATTCTCAGAAAAAAAACTTTTAGTTTGGTCCGTATTTTAGGACCAAATATAATATGACCAAATATTGGTCAAATATACCTGCTCTATAGAGCAGGTATATTTGAGCAAAATTACTTTCATACATTTTCTTGGCATTATAGGACAGTTACAACATTAATATATACTATATACAAATATGAGTTAGATTTAAGTACTACTTACCAAAAAAGTTTTATTCAATAAAATCACCATTCGCTTCAACCACTACTGCCAGACAACTTCAGAATCTCGTGCAACTCTTTTTTTTTTTTTTTTTTTTTTTTTTTATCATATCACCCCAAGCAAGGTGAAAACGCCACTGGGGCTATGTAACAGTGAAAAGATTGGAAAAGAGAAAAACCGGAAACCACATCCTAACCAGGAAAAAAGGGATGAGCCTCTTCACCTGTTCAATAGACATGGGTGGAGTATGAACCGGGCGATAGTTTAGTCTATCTACTCCAATTGGAAAAAAAATAATAAAAAAAAGAGTGAAAAGATTGGAAAGGAGAAAAACCGGAAACCACATCCTAACCAGGAAAAAAGGGATTGAGCCTCTTCACCTGTTCAATAGACGTGGGTGGAGTATGAACCGGGCGATAGTTTAGTCAGTCTCCTTGTTTAAGTTGGTGAATGTTGTCATAATCCTTGCCTTCAGTTAATCTTTGGTACTACAAGGAATTTTGTTGGCCTGTCGCTCAACTGCACCCACACATTAAGGGGGTTGCAGTCTGGGGAGTGAGATGTATTGTAAGGGGTGCTGTGGTCGCAGAAATTGACTTTTCTTAACAAATGTGTCAATTGTTCAAAAATGGCACAAAAATTTAAAAAAATAGAAAAAATAAATCTCAAAATTTTAGATTCCAATCAATATGATTTCTGTTTGAAATACATTAGAGTATTTTGCTTACTGGAAATAATATATTTAACCCATTAATGCCCAAATTTTTTTCCTTTAATTTTTTTACCAAAAATCATTAATTTGAACAAATATGAGTCAGATACTAATTATGAAAAAAAGTTTTATTCAATCAAATCACCATTGGCTTCAACCACTACCTCCAGACAACTTCAAAATCTCATGCAACTCTTTTAGACAGTCTCCTTGTTTAAGTTGGTGAATGTTGTCATAATCCTTGCCTTCAGTTAATCTTTGGTGCTACAAGGAGTTTTGTTGGCCTGTCGCTCAACTGCACCCACACATAAGGCGGTTGCAGTCTGAGGAGTTAGATGTATTGTAAGGGGTGATATGGTCGCAGAAATTGCCTGAAATCCATGCCTGGGTTCTTCTGCTTGTGTGCATGGTGCAGAGTCCTGTTGCCAGAGTCTTTCAGTAGCCACCCTCTTGACCCAAGGCAGCACTACCTCCTCAAGGCACTTGTAGGTCTTCGTGTTGAATTTGAGACCCTCACCACCAAATCTGAGAGTTCTTTTCATATCAGAAAAATCAGTGAGGTATTCATAATCGCCATTAGACTCCTCCAACTCTTTCCGAATCCTTCTGCACTGTCTTCAGGGATTGACACCCAAACACTTTGAAAAATGTTTGTATTGCAGCTTGCTGTTTGCAAATTTCTGGTGCAGTAAATGGCATCATGTTCTTTTCCTCTCAGACGTTGCCCAACTGACCCTACTATACTGTGACGTTGACAAAATCAAAAACAATGCGCACGCATGAAATTTTAAAAAAAAATGGTGACAATTTACTCATCGCACCCTATATATTGAAATATATGGTAAACCTTTTCTTTCTTTTCTCGGCTTGATTTCTCTCTCTTTTAAATTTGACTCTGTAAAAATTTTTTTAAAGTTATCTCGGTGCTGGGCATGACGATTAACTGCATCCGGCAGCAAGGCCTCTGATTGGGAGGTTGTGAGGAGCATGGAACCACCTCTTAATTGCTGTTGTTCCCAGGTCTACCCTGACCTGGAGTGGTAGCACTTGCTAGGGTCCCAGCTATGGGTAAATAGTTAATTCCAAAATGGGTGTCAAAACACTATGAAAGTAGAAAAATAGACTTTTATAGAAAAATATACACTTTTGAAGGAAAAATATTAACAACAATACAATTTTGAAGAAAAAATTATTACCATGACATTTTTGAAGGAAAAAAAAATATTCTCACCAAAACAATTTTGAATACAAAACTAGAAGACATTTTCAGTTTTAAAATAAAAAAAAAGAATAAAAACAAAAAAGAAGCAAACAAAATCTGACTGAAAATGGTCCTTCTCATTAGCCGAATATTAAAAAGAAATACCTTTAAGGTACTTCCCAAAAATTCGCTGAAAAAAACCCAGCATAGTATGAAGGTAAAATCCCTCAAACTAAATAAAAACAGTTTTATTGGCAAAAATGTTTATATCATCATTAAGAGGATAGATCAAAGTATTTTTAATTATTTTTTGAAATTTTTTTTAATTATTCCTAACACGTTAGAAATTTTGGTAGAAAAATCTCTTCTTTTTTTCTTTTTTCAGTGTGAAACCAAAATTGACGTACAGTTTATTACGTCAAAAAAAGGGTAATACGCAATGCACTTTTAAAACACCACCTTTTTGGCATTTAAATAACCCACATAAGTGTTGATATGCCGTTAAACAAAACTCAAACTCAAGTTATCCCCCCTGTCGTACTTTTATACATGATTTTTTTTTGTACTTTTCAAGCGTTAATTATACGATGTCGTACAAATGACATTTCCTGGCCGATTCGATTTGATAATTGACTTCGTAACAGGACGCGTCACTCATGTGATGATAATGGTCGCTCTCGGCAAGTTGAAATTAAAGGGCAAACCTGTAAAAATAACAAACTTAATCTAATTTATTTTATTTATTACCTCAATTCTTTTCTTTTTATATTTTATGATTGTGAATGTTCATCTTTCCGGAAGCCTTACTGGTTTTTACAGGCTCACTCTTTCTCTTCTGCATTTGAATTCTTGGGTCATTTTGGTAAAGATAAACTTTGAAGACTTCCTTCCAAGCAAAAAGATAAAGAAAAATAATGATTTGTCTGTCAAAAATGTTAGAAATCTTGCCACAGACGTCATAACATTAACAATTCATCAATTTTTATCAAGTCTGGCTCAAGGACATAAGGTAGTTCTGTATTTGTGTGTTATGATGAAAAGGCTGTAGGAATTTTTTTTTTTATGTGTCACCAAGAACTTATGCGATTATGGCTCTCCACAGCCTCCTATCTTTTGTAGCTCTGTGACATTTGTCTTCTACCTCCTCTTACTGCCATCCATTTATACAAACTTAGCATCAATATGTCCAGAGAGTGTCAAATTCTCCAAGCCTTACCTCAGACTTTAGATTTTTCTGATTGTGAGTATATTTTTTTGTTTATATTTTTCCTAAGGCTTTTATTGTTTGCATGTGTTGTCCATTCCATCCTTAGCATCCTCCTGTAGAGCCTGCATATCCGCATTATTATCTTTGCTTTTAATGAAATTCTATCTCCTCCATTTATTTCCATAATCTGGCGATCCTGAGTATGACGATTAACTGCATCTGGCAGCAAGGCCTCTGATTGGGAGGCTGTGAGGAGCATGGAACCACCTCTTAATTGCTGTTGTTCCCAGGTCCACCCTGACCCGGAGTGGTAGCACCTGTTAGGGTCCCAGCTATGGGCAAAAAGTTAACACCTAAACTGGTGTCAAAACACTATGAAAGTATAAAAATAGACTTTTATAGAAAAATATACATTTTTGAAGAAAAAAAAATTACCAGCAATACATTTTTTAACACAAAACTAGAAGACATATTCAGTTTTCTGAAAAAAACAAAAAAGAATTTATATATATAAAAGCAAGTTTTCATAAAAATCTGACTAAATCAACCTTCTCACTATAACCACGCATTAAAAAGAATATCTCAAAACCTTACCTTTTTGGCATTAAATACACAGAGGTTGATATGCCGTTAAACAAAACACTTATAAACTCGTCAAGTAGTTGGCCTGCTATCTTTTCCTGTTCCTTTTGCTTTCACTGTCCTGTGAGTATTAAATTCTCAAAGCCCTCTTTTCTCATGATTGATCCCAGAAATTTCCACTTTATTCTTTGTTTCTAAGTGTGGAGTAGATAGCCATGATCAAATGCTAAACAGAAACTGGAATTAACAAGAAAAAGAAAAAAACAAGGCAAAAAATGATATAAATCAGACAAACAAAATATTTGTCTATATTCCTGAACAGGAAACAAGAGATAAACCTCTACTCCTGTTGGGGAGGACTGTGAACTTGATAAGTGTGCCTATCTACTCCTTTGTTGAGTTCATGCTTCTTGAGTTAAGATGAGTACATGAAGGAGCAACACCTTATTAAGCAGGTTTTCCTAACATTTTGACTACTCTGTATATATGTTCTCTCTCTCTGCACGTATCCTGCAGTCATAGATGTCATCTATATGGAGTCTTCAAGGACACATGGTGCAGTGGATATAGGTGTTGGTTAATTTCAGTGATTTGACCCAAAGAGTTGTGAGTTCAATACCAGGTTAAAGCAGTGGTAAACAAATAACTTAGAATGTGGGGTTAAAGGGAGATAACTCATGACTACCAGAAGCAGCTTCACACAAGGAATGAGAATGATATACCCCAGTGATAAAGGGGTACGGTTCGAAATTCCTACCACCTGAAGAGGGCCAGAGCGTACAACAGTCGAAACATCGTGAAAATGGCAACTAATGTAAATGGTGCAAATAATATATAAGGCAATTTGACAATAATATCATAAAAAGAACACAAGCTAAGTATTGGGGTTGGCACACGATCAACTTGTGATAAATGAACATAACATTCGGACTTCAAGACAAGACAGACTGGAACTACCTTCTTTCTTTTTCTATGTGCCCTGTCCTTTCAGGACGTAGGCGGTCATGGCTTTCCACGTCTCCCTATCCCTGGTGGCTCTTAGCACGCTTTCTCCTGTTACACCACGCAATCCTCGTTCTGTCATCCACCTGCTCAAGCCCATAAATCTAGAATATAAATGAATAGAAACTAGCACGGACACAAAATGAGGGATCAGTTCATTTATTGATTATAATATAGAATTGATCCCCCATTTTATATCCATTTTATAATTTTTTTATAAACAGTTGGCATATACCTTCTTCTTCTATGTGCCCCGTCCTTTCAGGACGTAGGCGATCATGGATTTCCACATCTCCCTTGTCCTTGGTGGCTCTTAGCACGCTTTCTCCTGTTGTGCCATGCAACCTTCGTTCCGTCATCCACCTGATCAGGTCCTTCAAATATGTTATCCACTGCTTTCCCCTGTCTCTTTTTCCCTCTATATGGCCTGTTAGTAACAGATTCTCCAAGCCCTCCTTCCTCATTGCATGTCCCAGGAACTTTAGTTGTCTCTTCCTGATGCTCAGTATTAATTTCCTTTTCGTCTCCATCCTTTTCAAAACCTCATCATTGCTCACATGCTCGGTTCATGATATCCGCAGCATCCTTCTGTAGAACCACATTTCAGCTGCTTCAAGTTTTTCTTTCATAGAAGATATTGTCCAACATTCACTGCCATATTGAAGAACCGACATCACATATCAATCCAGTACTCTCCTCTTTGTTTCTAGTGAAATTGTTTCTTAATACTTTATTCAACTTCTGGAATGCTTCTTTCGCCATGTCAATTCGCCTTTGGATCTCAGTGTTACACTTTCTGTCTTGTTAGAACACTTCCCAGGTATTTAAATTTCTGTACTTGCTTGATTTTAGAGTCTCTCACCTGTAATTGGCATTTTCGTTTGCCCTTTTTGCTGATGACCATGCATTCAGTTTTCTTGCAGTTTATTTGTAGTTTTTTCTTGTCACTCTCTTCGGCTAGTCTTAATGGCTAAGAAAAAATTAAAAAAAAATATCCTGAAACTAGTGGCCTGATTGCAATGGGTTAATGGTATTGCCCTGATTAAAATTGTGCTACAAAGTACTATTTTTTTTTTTTGTTTTATTTTTTTCTTTACTGTCGTCAGTTTAAAAAAAATTGGGTGATTTCCTTCTTCAGGTGTCATCTTTCATTTCTCAATTGGAGTAGATAGATCTATCTATCTATCTATTGAACAGGTTAAGAGGCTCATCCCTTGTTCCCTGTTTATGATGTGGTTTCCAGCTTTTTCTTTTCCAATCTTCTCACTTTGTTTTTTTTTCAATTGGAGTAGATAGATCTATCGCCCGGTTCACACTCCACCCATGTCTATTGAACAGGTTAAGAGGCTCATCCCTTGTTCTCTGTTTAGGATGTGGTTTCCAGCTTTCTCTTTCCAATCTTCTCACTTTTTTTTTTCAATTGGAGTAGATAGATCTATCTATCGCCCGGTCCACACTCCACCCATGTCTATTGAACAGGTTAAGAGGCTCATCCCTTGTTCCCTGTTTAGGATGTGCTTTCCGGCTCTCTCTTTTCCAATCTTCTCACTTTGTTTTTGTTTTTTTTTTCAATTGGAGTAGCTAGATCTATCTATCGCCCGGTTCACACTCCACCCATGTCTATCATAGCCCCCTGCACATCAGTGGCGTTACCGCCTTGCTCGGGGTGATACAATTTAAAAAAAAAAATACTTTGAATCAAACTTTTTCTCAGTAGAAGGAAGGATCCGCCCTACAGTAATATGCACCATTTGACTCACCCTGAAATGATATATCGGAGTTGAAACTGGGAAGAAATGAGGCGTCAAACAAAACCTGGAAAAATATATTTAGGACAAAATTTGTGAGCTGAGTGTGCATTATTAGATGAAAGAGTTTTCAATTTCTCTTTCATCCTCTTCTTCATGTTTCTCTTCATTGACACTTGATTCGAATTACCATATATGGAGTTATTACATAGTATCTATGACTGGAGAATAAGTGTGTGTGTGTGTGTACATATATACAGAGTAGTCAAAATATTATGAGAACCTGTTTAATAAGGTGTTGCTTCTCCATGTACTCATCCTAACTCAACAGGCATGAACTCAACAAGGGAGTAGATAGGCACACCTATCATCAAGTTGAGACCCCTTCCCAGTCTTCTGCAGAGTAGAGATTTATCTTGTCTTTCCTTTTTAGGATTGGGTTTCTGGTTCCTTCTAAAGTTTTTTTTCATTCTCTTTCAGTCCCAGTAGCTTCTCATCTGGGCAAAAAGTGTGTTGAACAGGAGTAGAGGTTTATCCCTTGTTTCCTGTTTAGGATTGGGTTTCTGGTTCCTTCTAACTAAAGTCTTTTCATTCTCCTTCATTCCTAGTAGCCTCTTACCTGGGCAAAATGTGTAAAACTGTCTATTCCTCCCCGGTCTTTTGAACAGGAGTAGAGGTTTATCCCTTGTTTCCTGTTTAGGATTGGGTTTCTGGTTGGTTCCTTATTAAGTCTGCTTCAGCTCTATACTCCTAATGCTTGTTGCTTCTTATATTAACATAGATCCATACAGTAACCCCCTACCATCAGTGGCTCTTGGGCCCTGGATTAAGTGAACATTAGTTAAAAAAAAACAATGACTGTAAAGCTTTCCTTTAGGGTCTAGTAACTAAATGTTAACAGCAAATTTTCCTATACATTTGGACATGAAGATTTTGAAGAAATATCTTGTCTGTCCAAAATATCCCATAAGTGCACAATGGGATGAGGTTCTGGGGGTTTCCAGGGCAACATGGTCAACGTTTTTTGATGTTGCTGAAACCTTGTTCTGTTAAAAAAATCCCACCATTGCCAAATAAGTAAATTATCACCATTTTTATATTTTCAATTTCTTACATGCACACTGCATGTTTTTGATTTTGTTGACTTGACAGTGTAGTAAGGTCAGTTGGGCACTGTGAAAAATCTCGTTAAGATCCTTTCAAAGGACACATATTTTTCTAACAAGATTTCTTGAATATTCAAACCGGTAGATATTAATAACCAAAATGGAGCACCTATTCAAATAATGGTAGTAGGCCTCCGTCAAGCAAATGACCTTGAAGAGTGGAGATAGCACAGTAATTCCTTCACAAAACCTCAAAGTTGACATCACTGAAATAAATCTGCTCAGCTAAGTGACAAACTTTTCCACATTAAATCTTATAACACTCTGTCCTTATCTTGATATCAAGCACTTTGACAAAAAAATCTGCTTGCCTAAAATGCTTTTCTACTAGTAAAATACTGAAAGGAAAAATGTAATTTTGGCATTTACAGTTTAACAATATATATATATTTTCTAAACATATACTGTTAAATATAAGAGACAATGAATGTCTATTATGTTTAAGGATGAGCCGTTCTAAACGTCGTATTTTGGCTTTAATTTCAGTTGAAAATAAAGACAAAAATTCTCCAACATTTGGATAATTTTTTATTAATTTGCTTCTAAGCTTTCGGGTCACATGAGCCATCTTCAGAGAGGTTTTTTAGATGGTAATACAGTAACATCCACCATCACCGACAATTTTATTTTGTGTTGACATAAAACTCTGCTAGGCAACGGCAATAGTTACCAAAAATAACAAACGCAGTTCTCAAATTTGCAATGCGGTTCTATGACGTCACACTGCGTGATAGCGTGAAATGACAACAAAACCATGTATTCAAATATTTGTAATGTGTTATGTCTGGATTTAAAGGTGATTTTATTAATTGTTGGTTGTTTAGATTTGATGTACATGGCCTCCAATATCTGAAGGTTCCTCTTACTATGTGCATGAGCAAGGATCACCGTACTGTTGACCAAAATCTGTCTGATATTACTTACATGTTTGTTTTTCAGAGAAATGTTGTTTAATTGTACTCTGATCAGAAAGATGACATATAAGTCTATGGGAGAGCGTGGTTATATATATATATATATATCTGAAACTTGGTTATAAACAACCGACAATTTGAAACGATTTGTTTGAACATTATTTTTGATCGATACTCGTATTTAAGTAGATATTCTGTTTTTTAATTAAACAGTATTATATATTTATATCTACTGGTCTGATTATTTACAATAAATTTTTATTACGAAAATGTGTGTCATTCAGTAGGATTCGAACCTGCGACCCCTATCAACATAGGGGAAAGCTATCATTTGATCTGGCAACGTCTTAGACCTCTCGACCACGAATGACCCCCAGTCTAAATGAGGTTTTAATCAAGCCTATATAACACAATTTTCGATTCATCGCAACAACCATATCTGCTCTGAAATGTATCGTAATGTAAACATTTGTTTACATTTTCCATCGTTTACATTTACAGCATATGTGGATAGGGATCGCAGGTTCGAATCCTGCCGAATGACACACATTTTTTTAATAATTTATCGTAAATAATCAGGCCGGTAGATATAAATATATAATACTGTTTAATTAAAAACAGAATATCTACTTAAATATGAGTATCGATCAAAAATAATGTTTAAACAAATCATTTTGTGTGTGTGTGTGTGTGTGTGTGTGTATATATATATATATATATATATATATATATAAATATACACTACCGACCATAAGTTTGGGACCACCTAAATCTTTTTCACAGAGTTTATAAAATTTTTAGTAGAATCAAATTCACCGAGTTTGTATTTTTTGTTATTCTTATGCGGATGTCAAGGAAAAAAATTCTTTTCAACTTTAAAGTAAACATTTACTCAGTTTGCTACTTGACTCCTCTTATTGTGATCAAGTTTTTGCCGAAAATTCAGATTTATTCAAATATTATAATTACAGTATAATTTATATTTGTAAACCATATTACTATGGTATAAATGGCAAGGAAGAAACAGATTAGCATTGAAAAAAAAGTTTAGGTTGAAATTCTTTTGAAAGAAGGATATTCTGAACGTGTTATCACTAAAAAATTAAGCCTATCAAAAAATGGCGTGCATTATTGCCTTCAACGACTTCATGAAACTGAGTTAAATATAGACAGAAAAAGATCTGGTAGGCCTAGAGTAACATCTATTGTAGAGGACAGGCACTTGATCATATCAAGCAAGAGGAATAGAAGAAAAACCCTTCGGGAATTAACAATTGAAATGAATTCTACTCGGCAATATCCAGTATCTGTTACTACTGTTAAGAGATGACTTCATTCTGCTGGTCTTAAAGACTGTGTAGCAGTTAAGAAACCACTATTAAAGAAAGAGAATAAGGGATGATTTGATCATACAGTTAAAAATGAGCAAATTTTGTTGAAATGCTTGCAGGATGCTTGGAAATCACTTTCACCAACTTATAAAAGTAAATTATTAGAAAGAATGCCAAGGATTTGCTCTGCAGTAATAAAGGCTCGTGGTGGTTTCTTTGATGAAAAGAAAATATGAATTAACTTTAATTAAATTTGAAATTACTCTATGTTAATTTTGGTTTTCATTATTGTACAATTGCGAGCAACAATGAAATATATATCTATATTTATTCTTCGAAGACATGAAATTTGTTATTTCTTTCTCTTAGAGAATAAATCTAAGTGATCCCAAACTTATCCTCGGTAGTGAGATATACATATATGTATTAGTTATTATTACTGCAACTTAATAGCTATGAAGTTTCAGTGTTAAATACACCATCATCAGCCTGATGGTGTATTAAACATGCTATTATAATAATAATAACTAGATATCTATGCTCTCCTTTCGTATTGAGCACATTTTTAAAAGTAAATATTTAACTGAGGAATGCTCTTCCATTAGTATTAACTACTTATATATTATCTAATTAGTTAGTTTTTGGTCATAATAAAAATAGGCCAGTACACATTTGTATAAAAAAGTGTTCAATACAATTATATTGTAGAAATTTTAATATTCTTCATTTGTAAATGTGTCATTACATGACCTAGGTTTTTACCATGGTAGAAACCTAGGTCGCATAACAACTCATTTACAAATGAAATATATAGTCTATTATCCTGTGTCAGTGGCACAACTTAGTTTTATGCATTACATTATCGTGAAGTTCATAGTTTGTAAATACACCTGATGATTGGGTAATGCATGCAAATCTGTGTTGTGTCACTGATCTAAGATAATTTTATTTTATTTTATTTTATTTTATTTTTTTTATTTTATTTTTTTTTATTTTTTTTATTTTTTTTTATTTTTATTTTTATTTTATTTTATTTTATTTTATTTTATTTTATTTTTTATTTTATTTTATTTTATTTATTTATTTTTTTTATTTTATTTTATTTTATTTTATTTTATTTATTTATTTATTTTTTTTTTTTAATCGTATCACCCCGAGCAAGGTGGTAATGCCACTGATGTGCAGGGGGCTACATAATAGTGAAAAGATTGGAGAAGACAAAGCCGGAAACCACATCCTAAACAGGGAACAAGGGATGAGCCTCTTAACCTGTTCAATAGATGTGGGTGGAGTGTGAACCGGGCGATAGATTGATCTATCTACTCCAATTGAATATCTATTAATATATATAATAGCACTCTTTATACAATATTGAGCACTGTTTTATTAATACCTGATTAAGATTTGCATATGTGTGTATATTTACATATACATATGAATAGTAGTAGACCTCCATCGGTCAGAGTTGACCATGGCTAGCATTTTAGTTAACTGCTTGGCTGGAGTATTGGTGTCTGTGACTGTAGAAACCAATGCGGTTGCAGAGGTTGCATTTATATTTTGTTTCTGTTCTGTCGGAGCTGTCGTTTCGATTTCTGCGAACCCGCCTCTCCATGGTGACTTGTGTTAGTTGCTCCTCCCTTGAAGCTGTTGGGCCAGGGTTTTTTTTTTGGTTTTTTTTTTGGTTTTTTTTTTCATTTAAACCAATTGACTGCTACACTCTCCCATGACTCTGTGTTGATGCCCACAGCTTTTATATCTCATTTTCCCTGATATCGGAAATCGATACCCCTGATATTCTATTGAATCTGATCAAAAACCGATATTCAGCCATCAATATGGTTCATTTTCTCCAATTTTACTCCCGATGGGTACAATAAGTTTTTTTTTGGACTTAAGGTAGTTTATCCTTGGATGACTTATTTGACTCTGATATTAGAATTCAATACCCCGATATCCTATCTAGTCTGATCAAAATCAGGTTTTCAGCCCTTTTATTTTAGTTTTTGCTTCGGGTTTTGCTCTAAGTACGTATAATTGTTGCAAAAACTTAGCATCGCATAGCCAGTAAACAGAAGATATTTTCTTTAAAATTTCATCCATTCTCAAAGAGACCTCCTGTTTCATTTGGATAATTCTGGCCAATGTTTATGCAAACATTTGTGTTGTCCTTTTGGTAGCTTAGAATAATAGGTAAGAAAAAAAAATTCCTTGTTTCACCGTTTTTCAAATGTGTTGTCAGTTTTTCAATATGGCAGTGAATGCTGGATAATATCATCAAAGATGAAAAAAACTTGAAGCAACTGGAATGTGGTTCTACAGAAGGATGCTGCAAATCTCATGGATTGAGCGTGTGAGCAATGATGAGGTCTTGGAAATGATGGAAACAAAAAGGAAATTATTCTGAGCATCAGGAAGAGACAACTGAAGTTCCTGTGACATGCAATGAGGAAGGAGGGCTTGGAGAATCTGATACTAACAGGCCAGATAGAGGGAAAAAGAGACAGGGGAAAGCAACGGATAACATATTTGAAGGACCTAATCAGGTCGATGATGAAACGAGGGTTGCATGGTGTAACAGGAGAAGGGGTGCTAAGAGCCACCACGGATAGGGAGATGTGGAAAGCCATGATCGCCTACGTCCTGAAGGGACAGAGCACATCGAAGAAGAAGAAGAAGGTATAATTGTAGTTCTTAGTCTCAGCCATGATACCATTTACTCAGAGGACTTATTTAGCCTTCAAAATTCAGTTTGCAATGGAAAACTTATTTGACATCGATACCAGAAATCAAAATTTGACTTACATCCATTCATTTTTCTTTCAGTCTACGGTTTCACTTTAACTGGAAACAACTATTGCTTTTTAGTCTTTCAGGCCAACATCCTAAGAGTCTGAGCTCCAGGACCATGAATTAGTTTTAAAGCTTTCATTACACCTGAGTAACATCAGGCTATACTGCTAGTATATATATATATAATGTATGTATGTAGGAAAAACTACTAAAAAGTTGTAAGTTTAAAAATAAAAGGGTTAAATAGGGACTTAGGTATTTTGAATCTTTATAAATATTTCAATAGTTAAACATTTTTTAGATACACTTAAAAAAAAATTTCTTTAAAACAACATTTAAAAGTAATATTACAGTTAGGTTTAAAAATATCCAAAAACTCCATCGCTTTCTATGTCACGTGATGTAAACATATCGCAACAGATGCTCCTCATGACGGACGCTTCTAGTTTAAAATTTAAAATCATTTGTTTCTGATGAAAGGCCAAGGCCGGTCTGAAATATCTAATATATATATATATATATATATATATATATATATATAAATACTATCAAAAAAATACATTTTTAAATTTACAAATTTTTAGTACTTTTTCCTATACATATTAAGACAGTATATGTGGATCATCATTATATATAATTAAAATGAGATAAATAGGGAGAAAACCGTGATAAAGTGGCAAAAATTAGTGTGACACGTTTTTTCCTTGTGGACTACATCAGACAAAAGTGTCATTTGTGTCGATGCGACTCTGCATGCATTACATATAAAGGAGAGGAGGTGCTGAAAAGTTTTTTTTTTTAAGTAGGTTTTGGGTGTATATAGTCCAGCTGATTTCATTTACTTGGTTTCTGGGTATTAACAGTAAACTGCATCCGGTAGCAAGGCTTCTGATTGGGAGGTTGTGAGGAGCATGGAACTACCTCTTACTTGTTGTTGTTCCCAGGTCTACCCTGACCCAGAGTAGTAGCACCTGTTAAGGTCCCAGCTTTTGGCAAATAGTTAACCCACACACTGGGGTCAAAACACTTTGAAAGTATAAAAATACACTTTTATAGAAATATATACTTAAAAATAGACTTTTATAAAAACATATACATTTGTGAAGGAAAAAAAAATAACCTGCAATATATTTTTGAAGGAAAAAAAATTTGCCATAATACATTTTTGAGGGAAAAAATTAATACGAGCAAAATATTTTCGAATATGAAACTAGAATCTAGAAGATAATTCAATTTAAAAAAAAACTAGAAGATAGTTTCAATTTAAAAAAACAAAGAACTTTTTATTAAAATCTGACTAAATCAATCTTTTCACTATAACCGAACATTAAAAAAATTACCTTAAAACCCTACCTTTTTAGCGTTAAATAACAGACAGAGGTGTTGATATGCTGTTAAACAAAACACAAACTCATTTACTTTTGTTTTGTTAATATTTTTGTTAATAAACATCCCTCATTGCAACAATAGAAAATATACAGTGAAACTTTCGGTAAACTTTGATGCACACCTCAGTCTACTTTCTCTTTTAAGACACAATGAAGGCCTTAATATGCCAGCTTCCAATTTGACACAGGAAATAAAAATGGCATACCAGTCTTGTGGCATGAGCTCTCAAGTATGGTGATTTCAAGATAACCAACCTCTTGAACACGGTCAAGTCCTTGATGTTCAAGGTCAGGAATAAGCAGAAGGCCTTTGGCAAGGATGTGTCATTCATGGCCAAGTGAAAGAAACCTAAGTGGTCAGATGGCCAGAAAAATGGTAAAATTAATGTAGCATGTCCAGGCCATCATCAGTCTTAACCCCAGCAAGTCAGTGAGCATGATTGACCCAGTGTCAGATATGTGATTTTTTTTTTTTTTTATTCTTAATCGTATCACCCCAAGCAAGGTGGTAATGCCACTGATGTGCAGGGGGCTACATAATCGTGAAAAAGATTAGAAAAGAGAAAGCCAGAAACCACATCCTAAACAGGGAACAAGGGATGAGCCTCTTAACCTGTTCAATAGACGTGGGTGGAGTGTGAACCGGGCAATAGATCTACTCCAATTGTTATAATAATACTTTGTCAGAGATCATGTAAATTTCCTTTTTTTTTTTTTTTTTGCTAGGTTTCTTAAAAATTTTAAGTAATAGCTTCTGTGGTAGAATTATTTTGTTATTAATCCGCGGATAAAGCCTTTTCTAAATTCTGTCTCATTTCTATCGTTTTATTTATTGTGTCTACTTACGTCTCCTTTAGGAATCTCGGGTGAGTTTTAATCGAAAGCTAAGGGCTTTCAATTCAATATAGTTTTGATATATAACGATATCAATCGTTTGATAATGAAGCTTGATCAGAGTTAGTAGTGATTCTACGGGTGAGAGGTAGCCAAGCTCCCCCCTTTAATTTTGGCTCACTCCTCGGTTGGCTCCCTGCCACTTTTAGAATCTTTTCCAGTAAGATAGGCCATTTCTTGGTCTCATCCAACTTGGTTCTTTTCTTTTTCGTCATATCCCTACCCCATATTTATAAACAAAACAAACAGATGCATGATGGGATGTCTTTCTTGCCAGTAAGATAGGCCACTTCTTGGTCTCATGGTCCTTTTCGCTTTTTGTCTTGAAGTCGGAACGCTGTGATTGATTGTCCGTATCCCCCCCCCATGTGTGACAACATCATCTTTACTTTGTGAATACTTTCCCTTATTACCATTTTTTTTGCCTTTTATTTATTTATATTTTATTTATTTATATATTGTTACTTTTTTAATTTTTTTTTTTTTTTTTTTTTTTTTTAACCATTTTCTGGGAGATATTTCTGTGCAAAAGCAGTTTAGTTAAATTTTATCTTAATTTTTAAAAATGACAATTTAAATCTACTGATTTCAGTTAAATCAGTTTGACTAACAATATTTACATTATATGGACTACTGAACTCCTAACTCTTTAGGTCATTCACAGGAACTGACCAATGTCTATATCCACTGGGCCATGTGTTCTTAAGCACAAGAAATGAATATTTGGTACTTACAAACCTAATGTTCATTAACCATTTTTTACCAGAGTACATACTGCAAATTTTTGATGTTAATGGTTTTTCTCTAGTATCAACATAAAAAATACAAGAGGATATAGACATTGGTTAGTTCCTGTGAATTGACTCAGAGAGTTGTGAGTTCAATACTAGGCTACAGCAGTAACTTTGCAGGGTTAGAGGGAGATAACTTATGACTTCCAATTGTGGCATTACTACTACACAAGGAATGAGAAGGATATACCTCAATGATTGTAATAAAGGGTTCGGTTAGAAATTCTTAGCACCTGAAGAAGGTCGGAGAGTACAACGGCTGAAACGTCGTACAAATGACAAGATGAGGACAATAGTCCGAATAATGTAAATACTGTAAATACTACCTCATCTCAGAAATATAGACAAATAGAATGATCTATGATTGAACGTCGAACAAATGGCAACAAAGATGAGGACAATAGTCCGAATAATGTAAATACTGTAAATACTACCTCATCTCAGAAATATAGACAAATAGAATGATCTATTATTAAACGTCGTACAAATGGCAACAAAGATGAGGACAATAGTCCGAATAATGTAAATACTGTAAATACTACCTCATCTCAGAAATATAGACAAATAGAATGATCTATTATTAAATGTCATACAAATGGCAACAAAGATGAGGACAATAGTCCGAATAATGTAAATACTGTAAATACTACCTCATCTCAGAAATATAGACAAATAGAATGATCTATTATTAAACTTCGTACAAATGGCAACAAAGATGAGGACAATAGTCAGAATAATGTAAATACTGTAAATACTACCTCGTCTCAGAAATATAGATAAATACAGTTTGAATAATTTTGTACAGAAATATTATTTTTCATGCTCTGAGTAACTTTTGTCAGATTTGAGTTTAAGAAATGTACTCTGTGCATTAATTTTCTATTGATAAAATCTGATGTCCAAATCGTGCATGCATCTGTAACATTGCTTCTCATCTGATAACCAAAGTTAACAACTCGGAATGAGAAATCAGAGCCAAGTTTGAATTCCAGTCAGGTTCATTATTTTCACTTACGTGCTAATACCCTTAAGAAAGGCATGAATCCACCTCTTTAGTTCCCAGCTACAGGGTAAATAGTAAAACTTATTTGACAATTATATCCAAAATATTCTTACAATCAAGAAATCTTTTGTTTTTAAATAGTCGTAAAAAGGTTAACTCATAAAAAATACAAATCAGATGTTGCTATGTGTGTGTGGTAAAAAAAAAAGTGCTTGAGCAGGCACATGCAAGAGTGATTGGCTAGCCGCCTTAACAGGGAGGCGTTCTAGAAATTGCTGGCCATTAAAAAAAATATGCTAAAAACGGAAAACCTTATAAAATTATAAGTATGCAATTATTACGCATTTTAGTAACAATCCTCACCAAAAGGTGGGTACCCCTATGTAATGTTTGATTGTTTAGCATCTTTAAACAATATTTAAAAACCCAATGAGGGTAAGTCCTTGGCATGAATATAAAAAATAAGAAAATTGACTGTTAATTGTTGAAACCTCCTGATGAGGGTACTTGACAAATACAAAAAGAAAAAATAAGAAAATTGACTGTTAATTGTTGAAACCTCCTGATGAGTGTACTTGACAATTGCAAAAAGAAGTACTTAATATAACATCATTCAGCTTTGTGACAATTTTTATATTTGTGTTAACCTTGTATATAAATTTGTTTCTTTTTTTTTTACATTCCCTCCAACTCCCCTGAAACCAAACAATATCTTTGTCTTCTTCTTTTTTCCAAATGGTCCATTTCTTATTAAGGTATTGGCAGGACGTAATGGTCATGCTAACAAGCTGAATCATAATAAAGTATTACCCTATGGAGTTACAGACTGTGGTTTGAATAGAGGAAGTGAAGAGCCAAGTTCAAATTCCAATCTAGTTCATTACATTCACTTGATGTGCAAATACCCTTGGGAAATGTATGGATCCATCTCTTCTCCCCCCAGCTATGGGTAAATAGCAGGACAGATTGGCCCCTATAACCTTCAGTGGTAACCAGTCTAGGAGAAGAAAAACTCTGAATTTAAAACCTGAGAAGGGTCATTTTGAAGGCCTTGTGAAAACAATGGCAATCTATTGCGGGATAATCTTCTTCCCAATCAGTCATGTCTCTTTTGAGACATGATCGCCCACAGCATGTATCACGTATGGCAGTTAACTGATTGACTGAATATAATAGTTGAAAACATAATTAAAACTTCTACTGGGCATAAAGTGGGGTTTCGGTTTTCTATTGTTATGAAGTAATAAACTGATCCCCCACTAATCATACTTAATGTAATATAATCTATCTCTTCTCCCTCCAGCTATGAATTAAATAGCAGGAAAAAAATATTACCAAAAATATATTTTTGGAAAAAAATATTACCAAAAATACATTTTTGAAGAAAAGATTATAACCAAAACATATTTTTGAAGGAAAAAAAAATTATTCTCAGCAAAACATTTTTGAATATAAAACTAGAAGACATTTTCAGTTTTCTAAAAATAAAAAAAATAAGAGCAACAACTTTTCATTAAAATCTGACTAAATCAACCTTTTTACTATAATTGAACATAAAAAAAAACCCCTCAAAACCCCATGTTTTTCAGATTAAATAACCCACAGAGGTTGATATATCGTTAAACAAATTCAAGCTCAGATTCATTGACATAAAATAGACTTTTATAGAAAAAATATACATTTTTGAAGGAAAAGAGTTACCAGTAAGACATTTTTAAAGGAAAAAAAAAAAAGGAAAAATTATTGCCAAAATCAATTTTTGAAGGTAAAATAAAAAAAAATATTACCAGTTATATATTTTTAAAAACAAAAAGGAAGACATTTTCAGTTTTTTAAAAATAAAGAACAAAAGATTTTTCATTAAAATCTGACTAAATCAACCTTCTCACTATAACTGAACATTAAAAAAAATACCTTAAAACACCACTTTTTTGGCATTAAATAACTCACAGAGGTTGATATGCCGTTAAGCAAAATTCAGTGCAGATATTAATAAACATAATTGATGTTTGATAACATCTACTACTTGAGTAATACCCAGAAATTTACATAAGTATCCCCAAAGAGGGTTGCTAAGAAAATTGGTTTTAAAATAAAATCGCATTTTAAATAAAAAGGAATTTCACTTTAACGTTGTTTACGAAGAAATCTCGTTTCTTTTATTGGAAGACTAACTTGAACGCTGTATCATTCCAAAATGTTGTCATGGACATACTGTTTCTATTTCGAAGAATCGGCTCTATCGTTATTCACAGTTCAAGAAATAACTGTTCGATCAATTGAGGTTAGTGGAAAGGTGGAAGCTGTGTTTGGCACATTGGATATTTTTTTTAACTGCCACCCGATCTGGTCTAAGTCCTTTGCTTCAACCAATTCTCTGCGGCTCAGTGTAAAGATAGGAAAAGACACTATGCACTTTTCTTGCTTTTTTTTTTCCACTTTCTCTCCTTTTCTCCCCTCTTCTCCCCTTTTCTCCCCTCTCCCTTCTTTCACCTCTTCTCTTTCTCCTTTCCCCCATTCTCCTTCTCTTTTTCCTCCACTTCTTTTTGTCCTCCCTCCCCTCTTTGTCCCCCTCTCCCCTCTTTGTCCTCCCTCCCCTCTTTGCCCCCTCTCCCCTCCCCTCTATGTTCTCCTCCCCTCTTTTCTGTTTCTCTTCTTTCTTTGTAGACTCTTTTATGATTTTATTTTTTCCATCTTGAAATCATAGTACAATAAAATCATTGCTCAAAACTTTAGCCTGATTACTGTACGTATGGGAATCCCTTTCTTAGAACCAACTGTACTTAACAATGGACAGTGATCAGTTTGCAGTATGAATTTCTTCCTAATATTCTCCTGTGAAAATTTCCTGACAGCAAAAATTATAGTCCATGTTTCCTTTTCAATTTGACTGTAGCATTTTTCCGTACATGTCAAACGTCTTAGAGTGTTGGCAACTGCTTTTACCATAATGTCTTCGAATTTATGGCCTATTACAGTTCTTATGCCATGGAGTAGATAGACTAAGCTATCGCCCGGTTCACACTCCACCCACGTCTATTGAACAGGTAAAGAGACTCATCCCTTGTTTCCTGTTTAGGATGTGGTTTCCGGCTTTCTCTTTTCCAATCTTTTTACTCTTACGTAGCCCCCTGCGCATCAGTGGCGTTATCGCCTTGCTTGGGGTGATATAATTAAAAAAAAAAATATTCACTTGTGTCTAAGGCTACTATTATCTGTCATTTTGGCCATAATGTGCTTGTGGTTACTCTGAAGTTAGTCGTTTTTAATTCCTTCAAAAGCTTTTCCACATCCTGCTGACCAATTCTATTTTGCACATAAATATTATAAATTTCAAATCCTAGAAATAATTGTAGGGTCCCCAAATTTGTTGGGGAAGGCATTTCTTTGATGGCACATGCTCTTGCAAGAACTTGTTTTCTTACTTTTTCATCAACTCAGTTAAGTGCCATAAATGATACATCCTTTGGGTGATCATGTCTCGAAAGAAACATGACTGACTGGGTAGAAGATTATCCCTCAGTAGGTTGCCATTGCTTTCTGTGATAGACTGGTTGTCAGCCAAGGCTATAGAACCCAATCTGTCCTATTATTTAACCCATTTTCTCTTCACTCTGCTCTTGGTTAAAATTTTGCTCTTATGTAGCCCTCTACGCATCAGTGGCGGTACAACCTTGCTTGGGGTGAAATGATTAAAAAAAAATATCGCCCCAAGCAAGGCATTTTACTGCCACTGTTTTGCAAGGGGTTACATAGGAGGAAAGTTATGAGAAAGACTGACATGTTATAGGGGGTGTCAGGAAGTGGATAAGAGAAGGATGAGAATACTGATGAGAGTGGAGTGGACGGAGAAAGGAGCATGAGAGAGAGGATGCAGGTTAGTGAGATAAGAGATGACTATTGACTTTACATTTAAATTCTTGAAGATTGTAGCTGTCGGGGAAGCAAGTAAATGGAAGGGAATTCCACAGGTGGAAAGTGCGAGAAAAGAAGCTGCTAGAGTAGAAATTGCGGTTACATTTTATCGGTTTCATTGTAAAAATGTGAGACCTAGCAGCTTGAGTAAATTCATATATAGGAGGCACTAGTGAGCTAAGTTCATTGGAGCAGAAGCCGAGAAAGTATTTGTAGAAGAGATACAGGGAAGCCATGTCACACTGGTTAGAGAGCAACTGCAGCTGAGCTACCAAGTTGGTATTGATCACATTACAGATTGTCCGTTGGATTTTCTCAAGAACCCTAAGGTGAATAGCAGGGGCACCCGACTAGATGGCAGCAGTATTCAATACACTGTCGGATAGTAGATTTATATATGTGCAGGATAGGTTCAGACGGGAAATTTATAAAGAACTGACATTTTTATTCCCTGAGTTTGAAACTGTAATCATGCAGTCTCTGAAATACTTGCTGAATCATTTTTACATGCAGTATTTCCATAGTGCTCTTAATAAGTACATTGTCTATGTGAGCGACAGTACCATTTAGTCCAGTCAACATCATATCCATTGTTTGTTGGACAGAAGCTGGGACTATTTTTACACTAAAAGTTAATCTTCTAAACTTCTGGAGTCCTTTATTTGTATTAATAGTCAAATATTTTTGGCATTCCTCATCAATTTCAGTTTGAAGATAGGTCCTGGGCGTGACTGTAAACTGCATCCAGCAGCAGGGTCTTGGATTGGGAGGTTGTGAGGTGCATGGAACCACATTGTAATTGCTGTTGTTCCCAGGTCCACCTTGACCCGGAGTGGTAGCACCTTTTTAGGGTCCCAGCTTTGGGCAAATAGTTAATCCCCAAACTGGGGTTCAAACACTTTGAAAGTATCAAAATAGACTTTTATAGAAATATATACATTTTTGTAGGGACAATATGTTACCAACAATCCGTATTTGTAGGGACAATATGTTACCAACAATCCGTATTTGTAGGGACAATATGTTACCAACAATCCGTATTTGTAGGGACAATATGTTACCAACAATCCGTATTTGTAGGGACAATATGTTACCAACAATCCGTATTTGTAGGGACAATATGTTACCAACAATCCGTATTTGTAGGGACAATATGTTACCAACAATCCGTATTTGTAGGGACAATATGTTACCAACAATCCGTATTTGTAGGGACAATATGTTACCAACAATCCGTATTTGTAGGGACAATATGTTACCAACAATCCGTATTTGTAGGGACAATATGTTACCAACAATCCGTATTTGTAGGGACAATATGTTACCAACAATCCGTATTTGTAGGGACAATATGTTACCAACAATCCGTATTTGTAGGGACAATATGTTACCAACAATCCGTATTTGTAGGGACAATATGTTACCAACAATCCGTATTTGTAGGGACAATATGTTACCAACAATCCGTATTTGTAGGGACAATATGTTACCAACAATCCGTATTTGTAGGGACAATATGTTACCAACAATCCGTATTTGTAGGGACAATATGTTACCAACAATCCGTATTTGTAGGGACAATATGTTACCAACAATCCGTATTTGTAGGGACAATATGTTACCAACAATCCGTATTTGTAGGGACAATATGTTACCAACAATCCGTATTTGTAGGGACAATATGTTACCAACAATTCGTATTTGTAGGGACAATATGTTACCAACAATCCGTATTTGTAGGGACAATATGTTACCAACAATCCGTATTTGTAGGGACAATATGTTACCAACAATCCGTATTTGTAGGGACAATATGTTACCAACAATCCGTATTTGTAGGGACAATATGTTACCAACAATCCGTATTTGTAGGGACAATATGTTACCAACAATCCGTATTTGTAGGGACAATATGTTACCAACAATCCGTATTTGTAGGGACAATATGTTACCAACAATCCGTATTTGTAGGGACAATATGTTACCAACAATCCGTATTTGTAGGGACAATATGTTACCAACAATCCGTATTTGTAGGGACAATATGTTACCAACAATCCGTATTTGTAGGGACAATATGTTACCAACAATCCGTATTTGTAGGGACAATATGTTACCAACAATCCGTATTTGTAGGGACAATATGTTACCAACAATCCGTATTTGTAGGGACAATATGTTACCAACAATCCGTATTTGTAGGGACAATATGTTACCAACAATCCGTATTTGTAGGGACAATATGTTACCAACAATCCGTATTTGTAGGGACAATATGTTACCAACAATCTGTTTTTGAAGGAAAAAAATTCTCAGCAAAACATTTTCAGTTTTCTAAAATAAAAAAGAATAAAAACAAAAAATTAGTTAAAATCTGACTAAATCAACCGTCTCACTATAATCAAACATTAAAAGAAAATGCCTTGAAACACCACCTTTTTGGCATTAAATAACAGAGGTTGATATTCTGTTAAACAAAACTCAAACTCAGTTTGAAAATATGCCTCAGATAGACCACCATTTAATTTGACAAATATATCCTCTGGAGTTGGAAGGAGGCAGTCATTCAACCAAATTGAAAAATCTACACATAAACAAATCTTTTTATTCTTTTTAATATAAACCACTAGTATGGTCCATTCTGAATAATCTATTTTTTTCAAGAACTCTAGTTTTTCTAATCTATCCAGTTCAGTGTTAATGACTCCAAAGAAGGATAGGGTATCTTTTTTTTTTTTTTTAGGATTAAAAACTGGTATCACATTTTCTTCTAATTTGAATGTCTGCAGGTGGTTAATTACATTTTGGCAATAAAATGCAATTAACCACCTGCAGACACTATAGCACACTAATGACAGGTAAACACAATCAAAAGCAATTAGCCATCTACAGAATCACTTGCATGCAAAGATATTAAATTACACAAAGCATCATATAAATGAGAAACAAAATCTGGAAACAGCAGCAGAAAACAAAAGACCTGCTAAGAGAAGAGACGTCATAATAATGCCTTCAGGAAACTTTGAAGTCAGCTCAGTTTAGTGAAAAATTTCTCCACATTAATTCTATTAATGCTCTCTCCATAGTGAGCACTTTATAACGGAAAACGTGCTTGCTAAAAAAATTCCTTTCTACCAGTCAATTAAGTACCATATGTGATACACACTTTGGGCAATCATGTCTCTTTTGAGACATGACTGATTGGGCAGAAGATTATCCCACAGTAAGTTGCCATTACTTTCTGCGGTAGACTAGATTAGCAAAAAAAAAAAAATGTTCAAACAAATCATTTCATATATATGAAATGATTTTTTTTTTTTTTTTTATTGATACACTTATTTAAGTAGATATTCTGTTTTCAATTAAACAGTATTATTGAAATGATTTGTCTGAACATTAATGTTTAAACATCATTCAAATTGTTGGTTGTTTTTAACCAAGTTTCACTAATCTTTGTTAATTTCTGTTATATATATATATATATATATATATATATATATATATGTGTGTGTGTGAGTACGCTACCGGCCAAAATTATTTGGTCACCCCAGTGTTTTAAAATAATGATGTATTTCATACTATTTTTTACCAAGTGAATAATTGAAAGCGAAAATAGAATGGTTCTTTTGTTAATACTGCACAATAACATGAATATAAAATGAATTTACAATTTATGATTACCTATATTGCAGTTTCATCAATGAAAGAATGAAAAGAATTTAGGGTGATTTGGACGAGTTGATCTTTGCTTCCTTGCCTTGTGAAATTTTGCAAAGTAATAATAACAAAAGAACCATTCTATTTTCATTTGGCAATAAATACTAAAAATAGTATAAAATACATAATTTCTTTTTAAAAAACTGGGGTGGCCTAATAATTATTGCCGGTTGTGTGTGTGTGTGTGTGTATATCTGTATATACATACGCACACATAAAAGAAAACATTCTATAAATCCAACCAACTATAATTAATATCCAGAAAAAAATAAATAAATTCAACATTTAAGTTGTAGTTCGTTAATAACTAAACACTGATATAGGTGTACATGTGCTTGTGCACGTGTATATACCTATAGATGTGCATGATTACATAACGACATATACTTATAAATTCATACAAATGAAGAAAAATATAATTATAAATCTAACCTGATATAATTAATCCTTATGATAATACCAAGGCAAATAAGGAAAAGAAATAAGAGCCTAGTGACATTTAAGCAATGTTCCTCAATGGACAAAACATGTGTGCTAAGTATAATTAGTAAGTATATATAATGTAAAAATATACTTAGTTATGATCTGAGATTAAGGACAGGATGGTTAAATAAACAGAAGACAAGAGGAAAACTATAGTTAACTTACCTACACATTTCGTCCTGTGATGGACTTTATCAAGGCAAAAAGACAAAATGAGCTTTATTCTAAATTACGTATCTATAAACAGTGTTGGCAACTATTAAAAACAAAAAGCCGTCACAAATCACTCAAAAAGATTAACAGAATATTTTAGTTTTAGAACTCCTTCATATGGAGATGATACTGAAACAGACTAACTTAGAGAATAAAAAGTCCAAAGAAAATGGTTAAATTCCTTTTTGTTTTAACATCTTGTGACATTGCACTACACATGAAGGAGTTCTAAAACTATTACATTGCATTTAAATAGATGTTTCTGTTAACGTTTCGGGCTCTCGTGCAGTGTGACATCATAGAACCGCATTACAAATTTACGAGCTGTGTTTGCTATTTGGTGACTGTTGTCATTGCTTAGCAAAGTTTTATGTCAACACAATATAAAATCGTCTCTGATGGTGGATGTTTTTATGTTAACGTCCTTGTAACCTCTCTGAAGATGGCTCATGTGAGCCTTAAGCTTAGAACTAACTTAATAAAAAATTATCCAAATGTTGGAGAATTTTTGTCTTTATTTTCAACTGAAATTAAAGCCAAAATATGATGTTTAGAACGGCTTGTGATTAAGCATAATAGACATTCATTGTCTCTTATATTTAACAGTATATATATGTTCTAAACCTTTTTGTATCCCAGTTGTCCATGGCAGAGTTATCTATTCTTTCGCATGGATTGGATTTTTATGTCCCCTCCCCCATCTTGTATATTAAGTGAGATAAGATTTATTCAGAGTTTGAACTTTTGTTTGGCCAGACTTTAGCCTGATTCAGCTAGCAAAATTAGTGACCTTAAAGCAAGACATAATGGCATTGCACATTCCTATACAGGTACTCCTGTTTCCTTTAGTGAGTAAAAGTTGAACAGAGAGCAATATAAAGCTATCAATTGACTTCGGCATAAATCTTTGGTTATTATGAAACCTGATAAAGGCTCGATTCTTGTCATTCTTAATTATCATGATTATGTTAACGAAATAGTTCTAAATTTGTTCTTTCAGGCTCAATAGACAAATATGACTACAATATTTATTTAGGCTAAATACCAAAAATAAGTTTTTGGTTATTACGGAACCTGATAAAGGCTCGATTCTTGTCATTCTTGATTATCATGATTATGCTAACAAAATAGTTCTAAATTTGACTATAATATCTATTGAGGCTAAATACCAAAAATGCTTAGTTAAATGGGTTGAAAGTAGAGTTTTACCCACAGAAATTTCTAATGAAATTTGACCCACAGGTTCTATTCATCCCCATCTCTATAGTTTGCCCAAAACACATAAGGATGGTATTTCATTGAAATCTATTTAATGTTTGACTAGCAGTATAGCCCGGCGTTGCTCGGGTGTAATGAAAGCTTTAAAACTAATCCATGGTCCTGGAGCTCAGACTCTTTAGACGTTGGCACAAAAGACTAAAAAGCAATAGTTGTTTCCAGTTAAAGCGAAACCGGAGACTGAAAGAAAAATGAATGGATGTAAGTCAAATTTTCATTTCCTGGTATCGATATCAAATAAGTTTTTTTTTTGTCGTAAACTGAATTTTGAAGGCTAAATGAGTCCTCTGAGTAAATGGCATCATGGCTGAGACTAAGAACTACAATTATACCTACTTAGAGCTAAACCTGAAGCAAAAACTAAAAAAGGGCTGAAAAAATACAGGCATACAGGCAGATAAACAGACACACACACAAACATCTTGCCTTTTTATATATATATATATATATATATATATATATATATATATATATATATTATCGATTTTCTGCACTATTGTAAGAACTGCAACCTTGAAACTTCTGAAAATCGTTTCTTATGTCTTTGTCTATGAGTGTGTCGAATTTGATTAAAATCGGACCACTCCTTCTATAACCTGATTTTCGATTTTCAATATTTATCGGGGGTACCTCGACACAAAACCTAGCTAAGAACACTCGCAGACGCTTATAGTACAACTGTGTAAATTTTCAAGAAAATCAGTTCAGCCATTTTGGAGTCTATAGGTAATGGAGACACACACACACACATACAAAATTTCCACTTAAAAATAAGTTTAGATTAGATTAGATTTAGATAGTGTCTTCCCAACATGGTGTGGCTAAATGACTTTCCACCGTATTATAGCCGGTTTTGGAATGGTGCAACAAATTCTGTATTAAAGATTTGTTTTGAGATCTCCAAGTTTATACAGTGTTATCTGCTAAACAACAAATTTTATGTGTTCCTAGTACATTTCCGGCCTTTTTACCTGCATCATTTCAACTGAGACTATTGATATAAATGCTGATGACTTATATTGTAGTCAGTTATCTCCTGTTATTCATGAAGAGATATTTGTTTAACTGATGCAGTTTGCCATGATGTCCATTGAATTTAATTTCGAGGGTGTTGTGTATGGGCAAATTGATGGTATTTCAATGGGTTCTCCTTTAGGACCCATTTTAGCAAACATCTTTGTTGGATTCCATGAGGAGTGTGTGTTATCTGAATCTAATGAACCTGATGTTTATTTCTGTAATGTTGCTGAAACTTTTTGTCTCTTTAACAATGAAATTGAAGAGGACCATTTCCTTCTGTCCCTTAATAATATGCATCCAGCTTTAAAATTAACACAAGAAAGGTAAATTAATTCTTCCCTTCCTTTTCTTGATGTTTTGGTGAGCAGATCTTCCTTTGGCTTTCTTTCTTCAGTTTACTGAAAGCTGACATTTACTGGTTTATATACCAGGTGGGATTATTTTTGTATCTAAAAATGTAAAATTAACCTAATTAAAACCCTTACTTATAGGGCCTTAAGGATTTGCTCTAAAACTAAGTGAACTCTGGTTTGTTAATACTAGTTTCTAATAATGCCTATCCTTTGGATATTGCCCAATCAGTAATTTGGTTTGAGTTTTGTTTAATGGCATATCAACCTCTGTGGGTTATTTAATGCCAAAAAGGTGGGGGTTTTAATGGATGTTTTTTTTAATGGTCAGTTATCATGAAAAGGTGGATTTAGTCAGATTCTAATGAAATTTTTTTTGTTTTTAATTTTTCATTATAGAAAACTGAAAATGTCTATTAGCTTTGTATTCAAAAAAGTTTTTCTGAGAATAGATGTTTTTTTCTTCAAAAATGTGTTGTTAGTAATATTTTTCCTTCATAGTCTATTTTTATGTATATATTTCTATAAAAGTGTATTTTTACACCTTCACTGTGCTTTGACCCCAGTTTGGGGTTAACTATTTGCCCATAGCTGGGACCCTAACAGGTGCTACCACTCTGGGTCAGAGTGGACCTGAGAACAACAGCAATTAAGAGATGGTTCCATGCTCCTCACAACCTCCCAATCAGAGGTCTTGCTGCTGGATGCAGTTTACCGTCATGCCCAGGACCACGGTAATTAGGAATAAGGTATTAGATTTCCTTAAAGTTAAACCAGCTACAGTAGAAAGATGTCCAATGTACCTGGGCCTCCCTTGGCCGGGTTAGGGTTAGTGATCGATTTGCTAAGAGGATTTCCATTGCAGTTTGACACTGTTATTTTGCTGCTAACACTCGTGTAGTTTTCTTCCGCTAAGATACGGAAGAATGTTTTCCCCCCTGCACACCATAATAATTTATTTATTTGTTTAAATGTAGTTGCGTATCGTTCTACGTAGAGAGAACCACTCGAAGACGAGACACCAGAATTCTACAAACATCTGTAATTTGAGCTATTCTTTGTCAGATTAGCTGCAAAACACATACGGCTTTTCTATTGCGGAACATCTTATAAATAACCATAATTGTGCCACTAATTTTAGTGTGGACGCATTTTCCATCTTAAGTACGTCCCACTCAAATTACCACCTCAAAGTGGTTTTTTTTTTTTAATCATATCACCCCAAGCAAGGCGAAAACGCCACTGATGCGCAGGGGGCTACGTAAGAGTGAAAAGATTGGAAAAGAGAAAAACTGGAAACCACATCCTAAACAGGAAACAAGGGATAAGCCTCTTCACCTGTTCAATAGACATAGGTGGGGTGTGAACCGGGCGATAGTTTAGTCTATCTACTCCAATTGAAAAAAATCAAATAATAAAAAAAGAGTGAAAAGATTGGAAAAGAGAAAAACCGGAAACCACATCCTAAACAGGAAACCAGGGTGGAGGCTATCTATATTCAATCTTTAGAGCCCTCACTGTGTAAACAGTCGGCCTTCAACTCATTTCCATTTCAGAATAATTTTTTTTTGTTTTTCTCTCTACATCTTGTCTATTTTTTTTAAAACACTAGTTATTTCTTTATTAACCTTGATTTAGCTCTGTTGAGTGACGTTCCAAACCTGTTCGCCAGCCCGGTTTTCAATTTTTTTTTTTTTTTTTTTTTTTTTTTTTTATTAATATTATCATGAGTGGTAATAATAGTTTTGTCTATTTATGGCGGTAATGAAGTTTTTTGTACAACCAATCATTTTCAAAAAAAAAAAAAAATATATATATATATATATATTTAGTGTATCGAGGCAGCAGATAATTTTCTAAACCTATATTGTTAAATATAACAGACAATGTCTATCATCTTTAATTATGAGATGTTGTAAACATCGTATTTTGGCTATTATACTAAATATTAAATTTATTTTTAACAGGTATTTTTTCTTGTTAAAGCATTTGTTGAGTAAATCAAATAAAATTACTTTAATTAAATTGTTTATTTTCTGTCAATATGTCTCATAAAAGATAAGAGTTCTTGTCCTAATACTTTTGCGCTGTACTGTGTGTGTGTGTGTGTGTGTGTGTATGTGTGTGCATATATATATATATATATATATATATATATATATTTTTTTTTTTTTTTTTTTTTTTTTTTTTTTTAATCATATCACCCTGGGCAAGGCGGTAAGGCCACTGATGTGCAGGGGGCTACGTAAGAGTGAAAAGATTGGAAAAGAGAAAGCCGGAAACCACATCCTAAACAGGGAACAAGGGATAAGCCTCTTCACCTGTTCAATAGACATGGGTGGAGTGTGAACCGGGCCATAGTTCAGTCTATCTACTCCAATTGAAAAAAAAAATAAGGAAAAGAGAAAATGAAAATTTTGAAATTTCAATATCAGAATGTACTTCTGAATAAACGTAGAGATCATTGGTATGTGTCGTCATTGTCATAGAAATAAATATGAATTAAAGTAATTATCTTATTCTTCCGTTTAGTCACAATAAGATTTTTTAAAAATTTAACCAACCAGTTACCTTCCCCACTACCTACTACCAATCCTATTGTCAAGCCACATACCTCCCACTACCATAGAAGAAATTATTGCTGAGACTCCCCCCCCCCCCCCCCGCTAGCTTAACCCTAAAAGCCAATATTCCCCAACACCTTCCTTTACTAGACTAAGCCTCTGGTATTAGAATTTCTTCTGATTCTTTGTTTAAAATGGGGTTGACAATGCATGTCTTGAACTGACATGTTAAAAAAAATGGCCGTTTCCCCTCTAAATTTTATCTGAATTTACAGATATATATTCTAAATTTTGTGTATTTAGGCAGCAAATTTTCTTTTAGACATGTCAGAAGAAATAAATTGAAAAACATTGAAGGAGTGGTCCAATTTTAATCAAATTTGATACACTCATAGACAAAGACATAAGAAACAATATTCAGAAGTTTCAAGGTTGCAGTTTTTACAATAGTGCAGAAAATCAATAATATATATATATATATATATATATATATATATATATATATATATATATGCAAGATGTTTGTGTGTGTCTGTTTATCTGTCTGTATGTCCTTTATACAAATACACAATTTTTATCCGATTCTCACCAAACTTTACACAAATATTCTTTAGGCTGAGTCTGAGCTCCAGGATCATGGATTAGTTTTAAAGCTTTCATTACACCTGAGCAACGCCGGGCTATACTGCCAGTGTTCTATATTCCAAACATGGTTAGTGCATTAAGGCTGTGTTCATAGTTAATATTTTTAAATGATGGATTTTTCTTTTTTATGAATAACGCTTCCATTATTACTCATTTGTTTTTTTTATGTGGATGGTGCATGGTTTGGTTTGGTTCATTTTGTTTTACGGCATATCAACACCTCAATGGGTCATTTAATGCGGACAAGATTTTTTACAATAGATTTGTCTGAATAGAATATACTTTCTTTGTTAAGTGGGTTTCGTTGAGAGTCAGATGTATTGCTGGTAATATTTTTTTTCCTTCACGTATTTTTGGTGGTAACATTTGTCCTTCAAAATGTTTTGTTGGTAAATATTTCTATAGCATTTTGAACTCAGTTTGGGGGTTAACTATTTACCCATAGCTGGGACCCTAACAGATGCTACCACTTCGGGTCAGGGTGGATCTGGGAACAACAGCAATTAAGAGGTGGTTCCATGCCCCTCACAACTTCCCAATCAGAGGCCTTGCTGCCGGATGCAGTTTACCCAGGACCAGGATGATGCGAGTATTATTGAGTATATTACAGATAGTTTGATATATCTCCATGTGTTTTTAAATGAGACTAAACTGAGATATAGTCAAACTTGATTTTCTAATCATCCCTTAGATGTGGCACAAGCCCAGAATTATAGGATACCCAGTGAGGATCGAACTCATTACTCAGTTGTAATAGGTTCTAGTGAGTCATGCTTGCTAACCATTACGCCAAAATTACACTAAAATATTTTAAATACTAAAGAGTAAATTTATTCAATAAAATCCCCATTAATTTACAGAGAGATGCAATGTGAATCTTCTCGTTAAAAATGTAGTATAGTATATTCAATGTAAATATTTATAGATTTAGATTGATCAAGAACACAGTTCTTCAAAGGACATGTAAATTTGTAAATTATATTGGTTCTTGCAGTTGAGTATTGGATACTCATCGTTTATCCATCACACCAAATGGTGCAGAGGGCAGCGACTTTCTGTTTCTGTAACAAACTATTTTTTACAGGGCAAGGTTGTTAGCCCTGCACCTAACCCCCAAACCTCAAGGACCAGTGGACCATTCTTGGTCCTAACATTTACAGCACCTGGTATTCCCAAATGGTCACCCATTTAAGTACTGATCCAGCTCAATGTTGCTTAACTTCATTGATCGGACAGGAACTGGTGCATTCAACACGATATAGCCGTAGACGTACTGGATATTGCTGTTGAATTATTATTTTTGACAGTGAGGTTGGCAGTTTTAAATTGTGTCTAAAAGTAATTTAATTTTTTTGTTCATGTCAACTGGAGATGCATATTTACTTAGGTTTTTAAGTGAAGTTTCATCCTGTTTATAACAACTACACATTTAATTTTTGTGGAAAATATCAATGTGATTTTTTTCTGTATGTCTGGTGTTGGCATTGATTACATCAGAAAGATAAAAATCTCATATGCTCATTTATCAGATGGTTAGAAAAACTGGGATTAATAAGTGTTTGTTTCACGTTAAGTTTTTTTTTTTAAAGAAAAGCAGATAAGAGGGTGAATTCTTGGGTGCTCTGATAAGGAAAATTTTAACGTCATGACGAGTATAAGGTGACAAGAGTTTTTACTAGAGGATTTACAAACGCACACACACACACACATATATATATATATATATATATATATATATATCCAGTCCGTAAACAGTGAGGATAATCCAACAAGATAACTTAATATAAAATATTCCGGCAAAACTTTTTGTACCAAATGGAAGGAATATTGTACGGTCTGATGAAATGAGCTAATTAGCTCATAGAAATGAACTGTGGTTTATAACCACTTGAAATGACGTGTTGAGTTTTCTTATGTATATAAGATACTCAGAGAAACCCAAATGTAAAACAACGAATTTATTCGCCTGAAGAGTCAATTTTTGACTCGAAACACGCGTAGCGCAAATTAATATTCCATAACTTGTATGAATACCAAACAATAAATATATATTTTAAAGAAAACGTTCACGGCTTCTCACACTTTTTATTTTATACTAATTACTCTCGTTGGAACAACCCTATTTCTTTATTCGATATATATATATATATATATATATATATAATTTTTAAACAAGTTATTTCTTCGCTACCCAGGTTTATACCATAAGTGGTGTTTTCAGGCGATTTTTTTTTTTTTTTTTTTTTTTTTTTTTTTTTTTTTTTTTTTTTTTTTAATAACTGATTTTACCTTTTACCGTTTTTCTTTTTAAGATTGCTCTTGTAACAGGGTTTTATTTGAACGTTCACGTGGCAGGGAATTTATGAACGTGCATTGTTTAAATTCAATACGACATTTTCCTCCATGGTTGTATGAACCTAATAGGTATTTCTTAGTGTGGTTGCATTTTGTCATAATTTCTGTTCTTTCATTTAACAGTTCGTCTTTAATACAAATACGCTTAATACACATGTGTACTGGTCTAACTCTATTAGAACCAAAAACTAAGTATTAAACAATCAAAATATATATATATATATATATATATATATATATAAAGGCAGCAAATAATTTTCTAAACATATACTGTTAAATGTAAGAGACAATGAATGTCTATTATGTTTAAACATGAGCCGTTCTAAATGTCGTATTTTGGCTTTAATTTCAGTTGAAAATAAAGTAAAAAATTCTCCAACATTTGGATAACTTTTTATTAATTTGTTTCTAAGCTTTCGGCTCACATGAGCCATCTTCAGAGCGGTCACCAAGACGGTAACACAATAACATCCACCATCAGCGACGATTTTATTTTGTGTTGACATAAAACTCTGCCTGGCAACGGCAATAGTTACCAAAAATAATAAACGCAGTTCGCAAATTTGCAATGCGGTACTATGAAGTCACACCGCGTGACAGCGCGAAATGACAACAGAACCATGTATTCAAATGCAATGTAACGTGTTATGTCCAGATCATATATATATATATATATATATATATAAAATAAAAAGTGTGACCGGGACACAATTGTGAACCAGTCAACACTAAGATCAGCAGCACACTTTCTATTATTTCGGTACCTATCATTAGTATTCGATTATTTATTTAGTACTATAAGCGGATGTGCGTTGTGGTACAGTGGATATCAGCTCAGAACGAGAGCCGAGTTCGAATTCCAGCTGAATTCATTGCCTTCATTTACGCGCAAATACCCTTGGGAAAGTTATTAATCCGTTTCTTCCTTCCAGATATGGGTTAAATAACAGGACAGATTGGGTTCTATAGCCTTGGTCGGCAACCAGTCTACCGCAGAAAGCAGTGGCAAACTACTGCAGGATAATCTTCTGGCCAGTCAGTCATGTCTCTTTCAAGACATGATCGCCCAAGCGTGTTTCACGTATAGCACTTAACTGACTGACTATAAGGTGCTTGCATATGAAGGAACCATAGGTATTCGGGACAGGTTCAAGTTATGATTTCTGATCTTAATAAAAACATAGATGAGAACAATAGTCCAAATAATTTAAATACTGCGACTCCTATAATCACCATTAGACTCGTCCGATTCTTTCCAAATCCTCTGCACTGTCCTCAGATTGACAACCAAGCACTCTGAAATGTTCATGTCGGAGCTTCCGGCACAAATGCCAAGCAGTACAGTATGCTGTTTCCAAATTTCTGGTGGAGTAAATAGCGTCATGGTGCTCTTTTTCTCACAGATGTTGCCTAGCTGACCCTACTATACTCTACATTTGACAAAATACAGAAGGAACAATGTATATGCACAAATTTACAAAGATAAAGTAGCGACAATTTACCCATCGCACTTTGTAATAGTTTCTTAAAAATAAAGTACTACTAAACCATAGAAATGAATTAACAGTGTTATGTAAACACAGTAAATATTTCACTCTAAAATTTAATTAATTATAATATTCATATATAACTTATGCTCTAATAGTACAGGGGCCTGACAATATTTTTCGGACACTTTAGTATTTGACTTTCCGAGTACCATAGAGTGGCGAAATTTCTTCATTAGAATAGCATAAACATATAAAGACAATACCTGTAATAAAAATGGAAGAAAATCGATTAGGTAAGGAAAAATATTTATTTTTCATCATTTTTTACAAAACACACGCGACATTATTTTTCGGATATCGTTGAAAAACTGTTAATAGTCTGTAATATCACCTTTCTTCTCAATAACTTTTATCAATCTCTCTTCATAATGATCAAACATATGCACAATAACATCTCTACGTGTTTCTATTAGTTGTTTTTTGGCATCTAGTATCCGTTCCCATAGTTAAGCCTCTTTCATTATTTCAGGTCCATCATAGACAAGTTGCACAAGCATTTCCCAAACATTTTCTATTAAATTTAGATCTGGGCTTTTTGCAGGCCATTCCAAAGTAGTCCTATTCACTTTAGCCATCCATTCTTTCATGAGTTTTGACACATAGATACTGCAATTGTCTTGCTGTAGAACGAAATCATTCCCTATCTCTCTTCTTATCCTTGGTAGGGCTTTCTCGTCCAGCAACTGTTTGTAGCTTTCGCTGTTCTGTCGTCCTTTCAGCCACTCCAACCATGTATTTCCATTAGCAAAGATCATACCCCAAACCATAAGTCCTCCTTCTCCTCCCATCTGTCGTTTGTTCAGTACAGCAGGCTCACCCCTTCTCGACCAAGTACACCATCCATCGGGCCCATCAAACTTGAAACGCTCCTCATCAGTAAATATAACCTTCTTAAAGTCAACATGTTTTGTTAACCACCTTTTAGCACACTCCAGTCTTGCTCCTCTGTGTTTCTTTGTTAGTGTAATTTTTTTCTTATCCTTTGCATACTTCAAACCAATCCTATGCAGCGTTCTTTGTACTGTTCGGACGTTTACATCCAATTCACATTTCTCCTTCACTTTTCTTGCTGTAACTTTTTCTCCAGATGTCAAAAGCCGTGTCACAGTCCTCTTCATTCTCCTTTCAGTCCTCTTGCCAATTGATCTTTTCCGTCCTCTCTTCTTTTTCTGCTCGGAGATTGTCTTCAGCATGTATTCGACCGTTGATTTCGACAGCTTCAAATCCATGGCGATCCTTCTGATGCTGAGGCCATCATCCCGCTTCTTCCGTGCCAAACAAACGACTTCTTTTGAATGCATTTTACCTCATTAAACTTAATTGTTTTGCCAGTAAAATAGAACAGATAATTGATTCTAATGATGACAGCTAAGTGTACAAGCAGAAAATTTGCATACAGCAACATATACATGAACTTAGCTCTTAATAAAATAGGATTTTTTGTCATGTCCGAAAAATAGTGTCGCGCAAGTTTTCGCCAAAATCACAAAAAACTAAAATTATCAAAGCCAAAATAAAAAAAATGATTACACTAGTAGTGCATTTTCACTCCTCCACTATGTACTTAGAATCTCAAAAGTTTTCGGCACTAGTAACCACCTTGAAGTACATTTTTCAAAGTGTCCGAAAAATATTGTTGGACCCTCTGTATATATTTTATTAAAAATTAAGGACTTGCGTAATAATTGTTTTTCCAATTTAATAAGTAGTAATTAGTGGGGGATCAGTTTATTACTTCATGACAATAGAAAACCGATCACCCACTTTATGCCCAGTAGAAGCCTTAATCATGTTTCTGTTATATTCAGTCAGTCAGTTAAGTGCCGTACGTGAAACACGCTTGGGCGATCATGTCTCGAAAGAGACATGGCTGACTGAGCAGAAGATTATCCCGCAGTAGGTTGCCATTGCTTTCTGCAGTAGACTGGTGAATTATATTATTCTATTAATAAGTAGTAATTAGTGGGGGATCAGTTTATTACTTCATGACAATAGAAAACCGATCACCCACTTTATGCCCAGTAGAAGCCTTAATCATGTTTCTGTTATATTCAGTCAGTCAGTTAAGTGCCGTACGTGAAACACGCTTGGGCGATCATGTCTCGAAAGAGACATGGCTGACTGAGCAGAAGATTATCCCGCAGTAGGTTGCCATTGCTTTCTGCGGTAGACTGGTGATTATATTATTCTATTAATAAGTAGTAATTAAGTGAGGGATCAGTTTATTACTTCATGACAATAGAAAACCGATCACCCACTTTATGCCCAGTAGAAGCCTTAATCATGTTTCTGTTATATTCAGTCAGTCAGTTAAGTGCCGTACGATGAAACACGCTTAGGCGATCATGTCTCGAAGAGGCATGACTGACTGGGCAGAAGAAAGATTATCCCGCAGTAGGTTGCCATTGCTTTCTGCAGTAGACTGGTGAATTATATTATTCTATTAATAAGTAGTAATTAGTGGAGGATCAGTTTATTACTTCTATGACAATAGAAAACCGATCACCCACTTTATGCCCAGTATTTAATCATGTTTCTGTTATATTCAGTCAGTCAGTTAAGTGCCGTACGTGAAACACGCTTGGGCGATCATATCTCGAAAGAGGCATGACTGACTGGGCAGAGAATTATCCCGCAGTAGGTTGCCATTGCTTTCTGCAGTAGACTGGTGAATTATATTATTCTATTAATAAGTAGTAATTAGTGGGGGATCAGTTTATTACTTCATGACAATAGAAAACTGATCACCCACTTTATGCCCAGTAGAAGCCTTAATCATGTTTCTGTTATATTCAGTCAGTCAGTTAAGTGCCGTACGTGGCTCACGCTTGGGCGATCATGTCTCGAAAGAGGCACTGACTGACTGGGCAGAAGATTATCCCGCAGTAGGTTGCCATTGCTTTCTGCAGTAGACTGGTGAATTATATTATTCTATTAATAAGTAGTAATTAGTGGGGGATCAGTTTTATTACTTCATGACAATAGAAACCGATCACCCACTTTATGCCCAGTAGAAGCCTTAATCACTGTTTATTATATTCAGTCAGTCAGTTAAGTGCCGTACGTGAAACATACAGGCGATCATATGCCGAAGAGACATGGCTGACTGAGCAGAAGATTATCCCGCAGTAGGTTGCCATTGCTTTCTGCAGTATTAGACTGGTGAATTATATTATTCTATTAATAAGTAGTAATTAGTGGGGGATCAGTTTATTACTTCATGACAATAGAAAACCGATCACCCACTTTATGCCCAGTAGAAGCCTTAATCATGTTTCTGTTATATTCAGTCAGTCAGTTAAGTGCCGTACGTGAAACACGCTTGGGCGATCATGTCTCGAAGAGCATGACTGGCCTGAGCAGAAGATTATCCCGCAGTAGGTTGCCATTGCTTTCTGCAGTAGACTGGTGAATTATATTATTCTATTAATAAGTAGTAATTAGTGGGGGATCAGTTTATTACTTCATGACAATAGAAAACCGATCACCCACTTTATGCCCAGTAGAAGCCTTAATCATGTTTCTGTTATATTCAGTCAGTCAGTTAAGTGCCGTACGTGAAACACGCTTGGGCGATCATGTCTCGAAGCATGACTGACACTGAGCAGAAGATTATCCCGCAGTAGGTTACCATTGCTTTCTGCAGTAGACTGGTGAATTATATTATTCTATTAATAAGTAGTAATTAGTGGGGGATCAGTTTATTACTTCATGACAATAGAAAACCGATCACCACTTTATGCCCAGTAGAAGCCTTAATCATGTTTCTGTTATATTCAAGTCAGTCAGTTAAGTGCCGTACGTGAAACAGCTTGGGCGATCATGTCTCGAAAGAGGCATGACTGACTGGGCAGAAGATTATCCCGCAGTAGGTTGCCATTGCTTTCTGCAGTGAACTGGTGAATTATATTATTCTATTAATAAGTAGTAATTAGTGGGGGATCAGTTTATTACTTCATGACAATAGAAAACCGATCACCCACTTTATGCCCAGTAGAAGCCTTAATCATGTTTCTGTTATATTCAGTCAGTCACAGTTAAGTGCCGTACGTAGAGCACGCTTGGGCGATCATGTCTCGAAAGAGGCATAGGCTGACTGGGCAGAAGATTATCCCGCAGTAAGGTTGCCATTGCTTTCTGCAGTAGACTGGTGAATTATATTATTCTATTAATAAGTAGTAATTAGTGGGGGATCAGTTTATTACTTCTTGACAATAGAAAACCGATCACCCACTTTATGCCCAGTAGAAGCCTTAATCATGTTTCTGTTATATTCAGTCAGTCAGTTAAGTGCCGTACGTGAAACACGCTTGGGCGATCATGTCTCGAAAGAGGCATGACTGACTGGGCAGAGAATTATCCCGCAGTAGGTTGCCATTGCTTTCTGCAGTAGACTGGTGAATTATATTATTCTATTAATAAGTAGTAATTAGTGGGGGATCAGTTTATTACTTCATGACAATAGAAAACCGATCACCCACTTTATGCCCAGTAGAAGCCTTAATCATGTTTCTGTTATATTCAGTCAGTCAGTTAAGTGCCGTACGTGAAACACGCTTGATCATGTCCTCGAAAGAGGCATGACTGACTAGACAGAAAGATTATCCGCAGTAAGGTTGCCATTGCTTTCTGCGGTAGACTGAGTGAATTATATTATTATATTAATAAGTAGTAATTAGTGGGGATCAGTTTATTACTTCATGACAATAGAAAACCGATCACCCACTTTATGCCCAGTAGAAGCCTTAATCATGTTTCTGTTATATTCAGTCAGTCAGTTAAGTGCCGTACGTGAAACACGCTTGGGCGATCATGTCTCGAAAGAGGCATGACTGACTGGGCAGAAGATTATCCCGCAGTAGGTTGCCATTGCTTTCTGCGGTAGACTGGTGAATTATATTATTATATTAATAAGTAGTAATTAGTGGGGGATCAGTTTATTACTTCATGACAATAGAAAACCGATCACCCACTTTATGCCCAGTAGAAGCCTTAATCATGTTTCTGTTATGATCAGTCAGTCAGTTAAGTGCCGTACGTGAAACACGCTTGGGCGATCATGTCTCGAAAGAGGCATGACTGACTGGGCAGAAAGATTATCCCGCAGTAGGTTGCCATTGCTTTCTGCAGTAGACTGGTGAATTATATTATTCTATTAATAAGTAGTAATTAGTGGGGGATCAGTTTATTACTTCATGACAATAGAAAACCGATCACCCACTTTATGCCCAGTAGAAGCCTTAATCATGTTTCTGTTATATTCAGTCAGTCAGTTAAGTGCCGTACGTGAAACACGCTTGGGCGATCATGTCTCGAAAGAGGCATGACTGACTGGGCAGACCATCCCGCAGTAGGTTGCCATTGCTTTCTGCAGTAGACTGGTGAATTATATTATTCTATTAATAAGTAGTAATTAGTGGGGGATCAGTTTATTACTTCATGACAATAGAAAACCGATCACCCACTTTATGCCCAGTAGAAGCCTTAATCATGTTTCTGTTATATTCAGTCAGTCAGTTAAGTGCCGTACGTGAAACACGCTTGGGCGATCATGTCCTCGAAAGAGGCATGACTGACTGGGCAGAAGATTATCCGCAGTAGGTTGCCATTGCTTTCTGCAGTAGACTGGTGAATTATATTATTCTATTAATAAGTAGTAATTAGTGGGGGATCAGTTTATTACTTCATGACAATAGAAAACCGATCACCCACTTTATGCCCAGTAGAAGCCTTAATCATGTTTCTGTTATATTCAGTCAGTCAGTTAAGTGCCGTACGTGAAACACGCTTGGGCGATCATGTCTCGAAAGAGGCATGACTGACTGGGCAAGAATTATCCCGCAGTAGGTTGCCATTGCTTTCTGCAGTAGACTGGTGAATTATATTATTCTATTAATAAGTAGTAATTAGTGGGGGATCAGTTTATTACTTCATGACAATAGAAAACCGATCACCCACTTTATGCCCAGTAGAAGCCTTAATCATGTTTCTGTTATATTCAGTCAGTCAGTTAAGTGCCGTACGTGAAACACGCTTGGGCGATCATGTCTCGAAAGAGACATGACTGACTGGGCAGAAGATTATCCCGCAGTAGGTTGCCATTGCTTTCTGCAGTAGACTGGTGAATTATATTATTCTATTAATAAGTAGTAATTAGTGGGGGATCAGTTTATTACTTCATGACAATAGAAAACCGATCACCCACTTTATGCCCAGTAGAAGCCTTAATCATGTTTCTGTTATATTCAGTCAGTCAGTTAAGTGCCGTACGTGAAACACGCTTGAAGTGATCATGTCTCGAAAGAGACATGACTGACTGGGCAGAGGTTATCCCGCAGTAGGTTGCCATTGCTTTCTGCAGTAGACTGGTGAATTATATTATTCTATTAATAAGTAGTAATTAGTGGGGGATCAGTTTATTACTTCATGACAATAGAAAACCGATCACCGCACATGCCCAGTAGAAGCCTTAATCATGTTTCTGTTATATTCAGTCAGTCAGTTAAGTGCCGTACGTGAAACACGCTTGGGCGATCATGTCTCGAAAGGGCATGACGGCTAGACAGAAGATTATCCCGCAGTAGGTTGCCATTGCTTTCTGCAGTAGACTGGTGAATTATATTATTCTATTAATAAGTAGTAATTAGTGGAGGATCAGTTTATTACTTCATGACAATAGAAAACCGATCACCCACTTTATGCCCAGTAGAAGCCTTAATCATGTTTCTGTTATATTCAGTCAGTCAGTTAAGTGCCGTACGTGAAACACGCTTGGGCGATCATGTCTCGAAAGAGGCATGACTGACTGGGCAGAAGATTATCCCGCAGTAGGTTGCCATTGCTTTCTGCAAATGAAACTGGTGAATTATATTATTCTATTAATAAGTAGTAATTAGTGGGGGATCAGTTTATTACTTCATGACAATAGAAAACCGATCACCCACTTTATGCCCAGTAGAAGCCTTAATCATGTTTCTGTTATATTCAGTCAGTCAGTTTAAAGTGCCGTACGTGAAACACGCTTGGGCGATCATGTCTCGAAAGAGACATGACTGACTGGGCAGAAGATTATCCCGCAGTAGGTTGCCATTGCTTTCTGCAGTAGACTGGTGAATTATATTATTCTATTAATAAGTAGTAATTAGTGGGGGATCAGTTTATTACTTCATGACAATAGAAAACCGATCACCCACTTTATGCCCAGTAGAAGCCTTAATCATGTTTCTGTTATATTCAGTCAGTCAGTTAAGTGCCGTACGTGAAACACGCTTGGGCGATCATGTCTCGAAAGAGGCATGACTGACTGGGCAAGAGATTATCCGCAGTAGGTTGCCATTGCTTTCTGCAGTAGACTGGTGAATTATATTATTCTATTAATAAGTAGTAATTAGTGGGGGATCAGTTTATTACTTCATGACAATAGAAAACCGATCACCCACTTTATGCCCAGTAGAAGCCTTAATCATGTTTCTGTTATATTCAGTCAGTCAGTTAAGTGCCGTACGTGAAACACGCTTGGGCGATCATGTCTCGAAGAGACATGACGACTGGGCAAGGAAAGTTATCCCGCAATGAGTTGCCATTGCTTTCTGCAGTAGACTGAGTGAATTATATTATTCTATTAATAAGTAGTAATTAGTGGGGGATCAGTTTATTACTTCATGACAATAGAAAATGATCACCCACTTTATGCCCAGTAGAAGCCTTAATCATGTTTCTGTTATATTCAGTCAGTCAGTTAAGTGCCGTACGTGAAACACGCTTGGGCGATCATGTCTCGAAAGAGACATGGCTGACTGAGCAGAAAATTATCCCGCAGTAGGTTGCCATTGCTTTCTGCAGTAGACTGGTGAATTATATTATTCTATTAATAAGTAGTAATTAGTGGGGGATCAGTTTATTACTTCCATGACAATAGAAAACCGATCACCCACTTTATGCCCAGTAGAAGCCTTAATCATAATTTCTGTTATATTCAGTCAGTCAGTTAAGTGCCGTACGTGAAACACGCTTGGGCGATCATGTCTCGAAAGAGACATGACTGACTGGGCAGAAGATTATCCCGCAATCAGGTTGCCATTGCTTTCTGCAGTAGACTGGTGAATTATATTATTCTATTAATAAGTAGTAATTAGTGGGGGATCAGTTTATTACTTCATGACAATAGAAAACCGATCACCCACTTTATGCCCAGTAGAAGCCTTAATCATGTTTCTGTTATATTCAGTCAGTCAGTTAAGTGCCGTACGTGAAACACGCTTGGGCGATCATGTCTCGAAAGAGGCATGACTGACTGGGCAGAAGAATATCCCGCAGTAGGTTGCCATTGCTTTCTGCAGTAGACTGGTGAATTATATTATTCTATTAATAAGTAGTAATTAGTGGGGGATCAGTTTATTACTTCATGACAATAGAAAACCGATCACCCACTTTATGCCCAGTAGAAGCCTTAATCATGTTTCTGTTATATTCAGTCAGTCAGTTAAGTGCCGTACGTGAAACACGCTTGGGCGATCATGTCTCGAAAGAGGCATGACTGACTGGGCAGAAGATTATCCCGCAGTAGGTTGCCATTGCTTTCTGCAGTAGACTGGTGAATTATATTATTCTATTAATAAGTAGTAATTAGTGGGGGATCAGTTTATTACTTCATGACAATAGAAAACCGATCACCCACTTTATGCCCAGTAGAAGCCTTAATCATGTTTCTGTTATATTCAGTCAGTCAGTTAAGTGCCGTACGTGAAACACGTAGGCGATCATGTCTCGAAAGAGGCATGACTGACTGGGCAGAGATTATACGCAGTAGGTTGCCATTGCTTTCTGCAGTAAACTGGTGAATTATATTATTCTATTAATAAGTAGTAATTAGTGGGGGATCAGTTTATTACTTCATGACAATAGAAAACCGATCACCCACTTTATGCCCAGTAGAAGCCTTAATCATGTTTCTGTTATATTCAGTCAGTCAGTTAAGTGCCGTACGTGAAACACGCTTGGGCGATCATGTCTCGAAAGAGGCACTGACTGACTAAAGGCAGAAAGATTATCCCGCAGTAGGTTGCCATTGCTTTCTGCAGTAGACTGGTGAATTATATTATTCTATTAATAAGTAGTAATTAGTGGGGGATCAGTTTATTACTTCATGACAATAGAAAACCGATCACCCACTTTATGCCCAGTAGAAGCCTTAATCATGTTTCTGTTATATTCAGTCAGTCAGTTAAGTGCCGTACGTGAAACACGCTTGGGCGATCATGTCTCGAAAGAGGCATGACTGACTGGGCAGAAGATTATCCCGCAGTAGGTTGCCATTGCTTTCTGCAGTAGACTGGTGAATTATATTATTCTATTAATAAGTAGTAATTAGTGGGGGATCAGTTTATTACTTCATGACAATAGAAAACCGATCACCCACTTTATGCCAGTAAACCTTAATCATGTTTCTGTTATATTCAGTCAGTCAGTTAAGTGCCGTACGTGAAACACGCTTGGGCGATCATGTCTCGAAAGAGAGGCATGACTGACTGAGCAGAAGATTATCCCGCAGTAGGTTGCCATTGCTTTCTGCAGTAGACTGGTGAATTATATTATTCTATTAATAAGTAGTAATTAGTGGGGGATCAGTTTATTACTTCATGACAATAGAAAACCAGTCACCCACTTTATGCCCAGTGAAGCCTTAATCATGTTTCTGTTATATTCAGTCAGTCAGTTAAGTGCCGTACGTGAAGCACGCTTGGGCGATCATGTCTCGAAGAGCATGACTGACTGAGCAGAAGATTATCCCGCAGTAGGTTGCCATTGCTTTCTGCGGTAGACTGGTGAATTATATTATTCTATTAATAAGTAGTAATTAATTGAGATCAGTTTGTACTTAATGACAATAGAAAACCGATCACCCACTTTATGCCCAGTAAACCTTAATCATGTTGTTAGCCACAAGTCCAGTCCAGTTGTTCAGGGAAATCCCGTCGTGAAACACGCTTAGGCGATCATGTCTAGAAGCGCAGTAGCTAGACAAAGATATCCATGATGAGTTGCCTTCCTTTCTGCAGTAGACAATTACACACGTTATATTATTCTATTAATAAGTAGTAATTAGTGGGGGATCAGTTTATTACTTCATGACAATAGAAAACCGATCATACTTTATGCCCAGTAAACCTTAATCATGTTTCTGTTATATTCAGTCAGTCAGTTAAGTGCGTCATGAGGCAAACACAGGCGATCTTCGTCTGAAAAGAGGCACTGACTGACTGAGCGAATTATCCAGCAGTAGGTTGCCATTACTTTCTGCAGTAGACTGGTGAATTATATTATTCTATTAATAAGTAGTAATTAGTGGGGGATCAGTTTATTACTTCATGACAATAGAAAACCGATCACCCACTTTATGCCCAGTAGAAGCCCTTGTCATGTTTCTTGACTGTATTGAGTGGAATAAGTTTAGGTGCGGGTAAGTGAAACAAGCAGGCGGTCATATAGGGAAAAAAGCGACTGACTAAACAGAAAAAGATTATCCACTTGATAGGTTGCCATTGCTGTGGACAAGGTAATTGTGGTATTCAGTAAAGCAGTGGTAATTGATGGGGGATCAGTTTTATTACTTCGACAATAGAAAACCGATCACCCACTTTATGCCCAGTGAAGGCCTTGTCTGTGTTTCATATTGTATTGATGTCGTCGGTTAAGTGCATCCCCATGCTGACTCGCAGCTTGGGCGATCATGTCGAAAAGAGCACATGGCTGACTAGGCAGAAGATTATCCCCGCAGTAGGTTGCAAAACTGCTCTGCAGTGGGCTGGTGATTATGTTGACTGTGTAAGTAGTAATTAGTGGGGGATCAGTTTTATTACTTCATGACAAAAAACCAGTCTTATGCCCAGTGAAGGAAACCTTAATCATGTTTCTGTTATATTCAGTCAGTCAGTTAGAGATTTTGATAAGTGACAATGACAGATATTCTTAGAAGGGGCATGACTGACTAGACAGAAGATTATCCCGCAGTGGGTTACTGCATTGCTTTTCTGCAGTAGACTGGTGAATTATGACTTGATACTACTATTAATAAGTGAAGTAATTAGTGGGGGATCAGTTTATTACTTTTGACAATAGAAAACCGATCACCCTTTATGCCAATAGAGCGGCAATCATGTTTCTGTTATATTCAGTCAGTCAGTTAAGTGCCGTCGTGAAACCCAACTGGGCGATGTCTCGAAGAAGGCGCGGCCCTGAGCAGAAGATATCCGCGAGTAGGTTACCAAATTGCTTTCAGTAGACTGGTGAATTATATTATTCTATTAATAAGTAGTAATTAGTGGGGGATCAGTTTTATTACTTCATGACAATAGAAAACCGATCACCCACTTTATGCCCAGTAGAAGCCTTAATGTGTTTCCCAACATATTCGAGTGATTGGTTAGGGTGCGATGCGGCGACAAGCACGGCGTCCGTATCTCCGAAAAGAGCGGCCCAGCTAGACAGAAGATTATCCACTTAGTAGGTTGCCATTGCTTTCCTGCAAAAGTAAGACTGGTGAATTATATTTTTATTCTATTAATAAGTAGTAATTAGTGGGGGATCAGTTTATTGCTTACCCAACGACAATAGAAAACCGATCACGCATGCGGTAAATGTATCATATTGTTGTATTGGTCGGTCAGTTAAGTGCAGTCGTGAAACAACCCGATCATATCCGAAGAAGGCATGACTGACTGAGCAGAAAAGATTATCCATGACAGGTTTGTTGCTGCAGTAGACTGGTGGAGTATATTATTCTATTAATAAGTAGTAATTAGTGGGGGATCAGTTTATTACTTCATGACAATAGAAAACCGATCACCCACTTTATGCCAGTAGAAAGCCTTAATCATGTTTCTGTTATATTCAATCCAGTCAGTTAAGTGCCGTACGTAGGCTCACGCTTGGGCGTCATGTCTCGAAAAAGAAGGGCATGACTGACTGGGCAAAGAATATCCAGCAGTAGGTTGCCATTGCTTTCTACACAGTAGTGAATTATATTATTCTATTAATAAGTAGTAGTGAGTAGAGGGATCAGTTTATTGCTTAGTGGCAAAAATAAATCTGCCCACTTTATGCCCAGTAGAAGCCTTAATCATGTTTCTGTTATATTCAGTCAGTCAGTGCCAGTGCCGTACGTGAAACACGCTTGGCGATCATGTCTCGAAAGAGGCATGACGGCCTGAGCAGAGAATTATCCCGCAGTGAGTTGCCATTGCTTTCTGCGAAGTAGACAGGTTACCAGCCAAGGCTGTAGAACTCACTCTGTCCTGTTATCCAACGCATAACTGGAGGGAAGAGATGGATTAATAATACCTTTCCTAAGGGTATTTGCGTGTAAGTGAATACAATGGATTCAACTGGAATTCGAACTCGGCTCCCTGGTTTCTCTGTTCCGAGCCGATATCCACTGTACCACAACTCACATCCCCTGAAGAACAACAATGTTCTAAAACAAAACTTTTAGTGTAGCGATAAAATGCTTTTATAAACCATTGTAATAACAACATCCCTTGTTTCCTGTTTAGGATGTGGTTTCCGGCTCTCTCTTTTCCAATCTTTTCACTCTTACGTAGCCCCCTGCACATCAGTGGCGTTATCGCCTTGCTTGGGGTGATATGAGTAAAAAAAAAAAAAAAATTAAGCTCTACTTAGTATTAAGCACGTTTTTATAAAAGTACATTCAATGAACAGTAGGTTTTTAATGTATCTGTTCTTTCACTTTCTTGCAATATATATATATATATATATATATATATATATAAACTTATTTATAAATGGAACTTTGTGTGTGTGTCTCCGTTACCTATAGACTCCGAAACGGTTGAACCAATTTTCTTGAAAATCTACACAGTTGTACTATAGGCTTCTACGAGTGTTCTTAGCTACGTTTTGTGTCGAGGTTCCCCCAACAAATATCGATAATCGAATAAATCTGGTTATAGAAGGAGTTGTTCGATTTAATCAAATTTGATGCCCTCATAGAGAAAGACATAAGAAACGATATTCAGAAGTTTCAAGGTTGCAGTTGTTAAAATAGTGCAGAAAATTTGATATTGATATGAGGAAATCAAAATTTGACTTAGATCGATTCATTTTTCTTTCAGTCTACGGTTTCGCTCTAACTGGAAACAACTATTGCTTTTTAGTCTTTCGTGCCAACGTCCCTGGAGTCTGAGCTCCAGGACCATGGATTAGTTTTAAAGCTTTCATTACACCCGAGCAACACCGGGCTATACTGCTAGTATAAATTATAGTTTAGAACATGTACAAATTACAATCTACAACAAAGTGTACATTTTGTTTCTACATTGAAAAGACAATGTCTCATCAGGTACCAATGTCGAAACAAAATGTACACTTTGTTGTAGATTGTAATTTGTGCATGTTCTAAACTATAATTTATAATAAATATTCATAGCTCTATTTATATATTGAGCACTGTTTTAAATTGTTTTGAACGTTGTTAATATTTTCTTTGTTCATTATTCACTTGTGTGTGTGTGTGTGTGTGTGTGTGTGTGTGTGTGTGTGTGTGTGTGTGTGTGTATATATATATATATAAAATTTCTTTTTATGTTCTACAAATTTTTGCATTCTCCTTTTTTTGCAAACTATGATAAAATGATGACATCTATGTGTTTTCAATTCCCCTGTATATCTTCACAAACAAAATCAAAATCATTTGTTTTTCAATATAAACCCAAACAGTAAATCTCATTAACGCACAAAGATAATTGTTTTGACGATATTAATCTGGTGATTATTTACAAAATTTAATCTGCTCTGTGTCAGGGCAAAGGCAACCACCCTGCCTACCAGATCAGTACATCAGCAACAAGAACCGACATTTGTGTGCTCAGCAGTAGCCTGCAGAAGTGAGGGCAGATGGTGCGACGTCCCCGAGGTATCCATATCAAGATGGAAGACAGAGAGTGAAATAAAGATTTAGTTTTTAACTTCGGGCTCTACATGCTGGTGTGAAGGTGAATCCATGTATTGAAGCCAGTTCTTTTGTAGCTCCCCGCTACTTGTGCCTTACAAAGTTGACTAGGGGCAACACCAACATATCACTGATCTGCAGTGCCTTGTAACTTGTCAATGGAAAAACTAGAATGCATTTCTTTAGTGCCCATCAGACAGGAAACTAACTCCTCTTTTTACGTGCTCCCTGTTAATAAACTCGTGCCTCCTTTTTACTGGGCTTACGGCCATATCACGTTGAATACACCGGTTCTCGCTCGATCACCGAAGTTAAGCAACGTTGAGCCTGGTCAGTACTTAGATGGGTGACCGCTTGGGAATACCAGGTGTTGTAAGCATTTAGTGATAGATGTGCGTTGTGGTGCAGTGGATATCGGCTTGGAAAGAGAAATCAGTGACCCGAGTTCGACTTCCAGTTGAATACCCTGCATTCACTTAAGCATTGGTACCCTTGGGAAAGGTATTAATCCATCCCTTCCCTCTAGTTATGGGTTAAATAACAGGGTAGAACTTGGGGACCCTGCCCTTAAAAAAAGCAAACCCGAATGAATCTTGGTACTCGAAGAGAAAAAAGTATTACTAGACACAAAACATATAAAAACAACAATAAATTGTTGAAAAGAAAAAGTTATTACCAGCAATAAATAAAGAAAAAATTAAGTTGGCAATAAATAACTTGCCGAGGTTGATATGCCATAAAACAAAACAAACCAACCAACCAACCGAATAACCTTTTTACTGCGTTACGGCAGTTAATGATTTGTTTCTCCATTTTTCCTTGCTTCCAGGCAACAATATGGTCTCTTACTTTATTTTTTACTCTTTCTGACAATGATCTGTCCCTTAATTTCCACGCCTTTTGGCAGCAATATCCTCTCTTCACACTTTTCTCTATTTGTTTTTCAGCAGTGATATCTACTTCCCTTTTCTTCCCATCTTTTTGACAACAATGCTTTCCCTTGTTTTATCTTCGTGTCTTTTAGCAACGGATGTGTGTTGTGGCGCAGTGGATATCGGCTTGGAGCGAGAAACCGGGGAGCCGAGTTCGGATTCCAGTTGAATCCATTGTATTCACTTGCGCGCAAATACCCTTGGGAAAGGTATTAATCCGTCTCTTCCTTCCAGTTATGGGTTAAATAACAGGACAGATTGGGTTCTATAGCCTTGGTCGGCAACCAGTCTACCGCAGAAAGCAATGGCAAACTACTGCGGGATAATCTTCTGCCCAGTCAGTCATGTCTCTTTCGAGACATGATCGCCCAAGCGTGTAACACGTATGGCACTTAACTAACTGACTTTTAGCAACAATGCTTCCCCTTGTCTTATCTCCGTGTCTTTTAGCAACAATGCTTCCCCTTGTCTTATCTCCGTGTCTTTTAGCAACAATGCTTCCCCTTGTTTTATCTCCGTGTCTCTTGGCAACAACGCGTCCCCTTCTTTTATATCAGTGCCTCTTGGCAACAACGCGTCCCCTTCTTTTATCTCCGTGTCTCTTGGCAACAACGCGTCCCCTTCTTTTATCTCCGTGTCTCTTGGCAACAACGCGTCCCCTTCTTTTATATCAGTGTCTCTTGGCAACAACGCGTCCCCTTCTTTTATATCAGTGTCTCTTGGCAGCAATGCGTCTCTTTCTTTTATCTCCGTGTCTTTTAGCAACAATATTTCTATCTCTCTTTTATCTCAGCACCTTTCGGCAGCAATGTGCCCCCCCCTTTTTTATCTCCGTGTATTTTTTGGCACCAATATGTCCTCCCCTGTCTTATTTTCACAACTTTCAGCAAAAAACTGCCCATTCTCTCTATTGTTTCGTTATAAGTCGCCTAGTATTTTTTTAAAATCAAAATCGATTGTTAGATTAGCCACAATTTCACAGCTACATTTTTAGTCATAAAATTAAATTTCTTTTTTCTCCACTTTTCTTTTATTTTCACTTCCATGTACATATGTCAGTGTGTCTCTATTGTTATATAAACTCGTGCAAGTCATTAATGAAATAAATTTCTTTCTGGTTGCATGAACTCCACCCATATGAAGATCTTTAAGTATGTTTCATAATTCCCATCTCTGCCAGGGAGTAGTAGTAGTAGTAGTAATTCCAGTATCCTAACCCTCCTTGACCACTTGGCTATTGTCTACCAATAACACTATATTTTTCTGCTGTCTGCTACAGAGGCAATAACAGTTTTCTCTGTGTAGTCACTCCCTAAACAAAATACAGTTGATGTCGTGTTGGATTTAAAATACAGTGTAACCCGGATATAAGAGAGTCATCAGGGCCGGATACGGGTTATCTTATATCCGGGTTTGGTCTATTTTATATACATTACCACAGGCTCTAATTTGGGACCAGAGAAACTCTCTCTTATATCCGGGTCATACTGTATTTACACTGTTCGAACTATTGTCTTCATCTTTGCGATATTTATGATCTTTTGGTTGTATGCTCTGTATTTCTTCAAGTGCTAAGAATTTTGAACTGAACCCTTTATTTTAATCACTGGAGCATATCATTCTCATTCCATGTGCAATGCCACTTCCTCAAGGACATATAGCCCAGTGGAACTTCCAGTGACTTGACCCAAAGAGTTGTGAGTTCAACACCAGGCTACAGCAGTGGTGAACAAATAACTTAGAGTTGAGTTTAAGGATGATAACTAAATGGCATCAGAATTATTAGGTGACCCCAGTGTTTTAAAAAAAATGATTTCATACTATTTTTTAGTATTTATTGCCAAGTGAATAATTATAAATGAAAATAGAATGGTTCTTTTGTTAATATCGCACAATAACATGTGCATCAAATGAATTTATAAATATTTTATAATTACCTATACTGCAGTTTCATCAATGAAAGAATGAAGAAAATTTAGGGTGATTCGGACGAGTTCATCTTTGCTTCATTGCCTTGTAAAATTTTGAAAAGTAATAATAAAAGAATCATTCTCTTTTCATTTGGCAATAAATACTAAAAATAGTATGAAATACATCATTTCTTTTAAAAAAAACTGGGGTGGCCTAATAATTATGGCTGGTAGTGTAGCTCAGTAAACCTATAAGGTCACTGAGCACTTGGCCAGTTCCCTCTTTACAATCCAGAGAGGCATTCCTGTGTAATGTCTTGAGTAAGGAATCTTTGTAGAATGCAAGTCAAATCACAGTCAATGTTCTTGAAGATTTACCTTGGTCATGGCACAAGGGGAACCTTACATTCTGATCACTGACATCTGTCTAGGAATCCCTCGACCTGGTGATGCTGCGTCATCATTGGATTGACTGTATCCATAGCTATGAAGCTAAGTTTAACCTATTATGCTAGATGGCTGTTAATCTCACAAGAAGTTTTGTCCGCCCTTTGAAAGGTCTTGTTTTTGATCCTGCTTGGTGCCATCTTCTATGTGCCCTGTCCCTTCAGGACGTAGGTGATCATGGCTTTCCACATTTCCCTATCCCTGGTGGCTCCGAGCACGCCTTCTGTTACATCATGCAATCCTCATTCCGTCACCCACCTGATTAGGTCCTTCAAATGTGTTATTCGTTGCTTTCCCCTGTCTCTTTTTCCCTTTATCTGGCCTGTTGGTATCAGGTTCTCCAAGCCCTCCTTCCTCATTGCATGTCCCAGGAACTTCAGCTGTTTCTTTCTGATGCTCAGTATTAATTTCCTTTTTGTTTCCATCATTTCTAAGACCTCATCATTGCTCATATGTTCGGTCCATGATATTCGCAGTGTCCTTCTGTAGAACCACATTTCAGCTGCTTCAAGTTTTCCTGTCATCTTTGATGATATTGTCCAGCATTCACTGCCATATTGAAGAACTGACATCACATAACAATCCAGTACTCTCTTCTTTGTTTCTAGTGAAATTGTCCTGTTTCTTAATACCTTACTCAACTTCTGGAATGTTTCCTTCGCCATGCCAATTCACCTTCGGATCTCTGTGTCACACTTTCCGTCTTCTGTTATAACAATTCCCAGGTATTTAAATTTTTGTACCTGCTTGATTCTAGTATCCCCGACCTGTATTTGGCAAATTGGGCTGCCCTTTTTACTGAGTCACACTAAAAACTAGAAAATCCTGGCAGGGGAACTGATTTATTTGCTAATGATCAGCTCATGTGACAGAGAGTACTATGTTACATTATACCAGCAGCACTAACGGAATGACCCAAAATCCTTGCGTAGTTGAAATTTAACCAAAGGTTTTTAACTTTGTCTTTAAACATAGCTCTGAACAAAAAAAAATTTTAGACTTACAAATGTGTTTTTTTTTTTTTATATTTTTATTTATGTGTAAATTTTTTTTAGTAGAAAGATATTTAAAAAAAATTGCCAGTGTTTGGGAAGATTTTATCCTATAATGAGCCGTGTTAATTGTTTGCATTACTGACTCAGAAACCAATATCCTCCCACTCTAAATTGCAAGTCCCAACCCATCCATGGTCTTGACCCACACCTGTCATTTCCTACCTGTTCCATTTATCACTATTTTGATTGTAAGCCTAATTTATAGAAAAGATCAATTGATAATTGCCCCAGGCAATTCACTTAGCCCTTGCTTTGCTGTCAATCATTTTGGTTACTATGGCAAACTTTATGCTCCGCCTACCAATTTGGACCAATCAGAAATACTCCTCCCTCTCTTTTTTTTTTCCTTTTTTTCTTTCTGGCTTTTGATGTTTCTCTCTTTCACCTCAGCTTGTCTATTTTACTTGGATTTCTTCACATTCATCACAAAAGAAAAAGAAAAATATTAACGGGACGCACAATCCTTGGACAAAACTTGGACATTATTTTTTTTTTTTTCTAAAGCAAGATCTTTGCACCAGAAAAACCAAAAATCTAAAAATGGAATCTTCTCCTGCTCATTCACCAAAATTGAAGCCAATTATGAAATGCATTTCTCAGGAAAACTTCACATTGGTGAGTTTTTTATTTTTGCAGTTAGTTTTCAAAAAACCTCCCCAGATATTTTTCACCAATTTAACTATTTGTAAACATTATACATAAATGCTATTATGTTATGAAGTGTATGTGTGTATAGTAGTGTGTGTGTGTGTGTTTATATATAATGTCTGTATATGGCTCTATCATGCTCACTTATATATATATATATATATATAATGTGTGTGTGTGTGTGTATATATATATATATATGGCTCTGTGTATGTATATATCTGTGTGTGTGTGTGTGTGTATATATATATATATATATATATATATATATATAATATATACATATACACACACTAGCAGTATAGCCCCGTGTTGCTCGGGTGAAATGAAACCTTTAAAACTTACCCATGATCCTGGAGCTCAGACTCTTTGGATGTTGGCACAAAAGACTAAAAAGCAATAGTTGTTTCCAGTTAAAGCGAAACCGTAAACTGAAAGAAAAATGAATAGATGTAAGTCTAATTTTGATTTCCTGGTATCGATATCAAATTTTCTGCACTATTTTAAGAACTGCAACCTTGAAACTTCTGAATATCGCTTCTTATGTCTTTATCTATGAGGGTATCAAATTTGATTAAAATCGGACCACTCCTTCTATAACCTGATTTTTTCGATTTTCGATATTTATTGGGGGTACCTCGACACAAAACCTAGCTAAGAACACTCGCAGACACTTATAGTACAACTGTATAAATTTTCAAGAAAATCAGTTCAGCCGTTTCAGTCTATAGGTAACAGATACACACACACACAAAGTTCCATTTGTAAATAAGTTTAGATAATATTAATTTCTCTAAAATAATATAAATTATAATTAAAAAAAAACAACCACCATAACAACTTTTAGTTACTCTGGTTTATTATACATTAAATTCTGTTTCTTAGCATCTTCCATAAGAAATGAGTCGTAGGTTTCCCCATCATACAAATGAATACAACAAACTGGACTTGTATTCAAACTCTTCTCTCTGATTTTTCATTCTGAACAGTTACTCATGACACTATCTGCATATAGAGGCTTACAACACCTAGTATTCACAAGTGGTCACCCATCTAGATACCAACCAGGCTCAACATTGCTTCACTTTAAACCCTACAAAAATGGAATTATATTCTCTCTCTTGCTCGTCTTAGTCTTTTTAACTCCTCTCTTCAGATGTGATTGACCTTGATAAAGAACGCTGCCAATTACATGAATTCTTTTCCTTGGCCCTCTGTTGACAGATTGAACTCGCTCACATAGGCATATATGTGCACGTCTATCACACACATACTTGTTTCACACATAAACACACACATTCTTCTTCTAGCTAGTTTCAATGTTTTTTTTTTTTTCTTTTTACGATTATGTACTAATCCTGGGTATGATAATAAACTACATCTGGTCGCCAGACCTCTGATAAGGAGATTGGGGGTTTTCAGGAGCATAGAACCACCTCTTTAACTGCTGTTCCCAGCTCAGCCCTGTCCTGGGGTGGCAGCACCTGTTAGGATCCCATCTTTGGGCAAAGTGATCCCTCAAACAAAACCAAAATACTATGAATTTATAAGAATACCAGCAACATATTTTTATATTAAAAAAATATACTAACAATATATATTTGTAGTAAAATTGTCAACAGTATGCGTGTTATGACACGTTGTAGCTACTTTACCGAAATCCATTTAAAATGCTACCAAAAAACCAACATAAAAGAACTTTTTCATGACATTAATCCACATAATATCCTAAAGTTTCTTAAGAATATCAAACTGTATTCCAAAATATAATTTCAACGAAATTACAATATAAAATACATATCACTGCCTCTAGTAATTATGACCACACAAACATGATACTCAGCTTTTCTGCATATACATCTACCATGTATTCAGCTGTGGAAGCAGAATAACATACATCATCTTTTTTATTACTTCAACGCTCCTAAGAAAATTAAATTTTAGCATTAACAGACCTAAAAGGTGTCGGTATGCAATTTTTACAGAATAGGCTTGTGATTAAAGGTTTTGAGGAACTTGGAAATGTGTAGCTTCCAGGTTTGAACTGCTTAACTGCTTTTATTCCCAGATCCACTCTGACCTGGGGATTATAGCACCCTTTTAGGGTCTCAGCTACGGACAAACTGTGAAACCCACAAACAAAAAAAAAAACTATCAAAGTGTAAAATACATTTTTATAATAAATAACAATACATTTTTCATAGCAAAATGACCAACGCTACATGTTTTAATAGGAAAATGACCAACGCTACATTTTTTTAAATAGGAAAATGACCAACGCTACATTTTTTTAAATAGGAAAATGACCAACGCTACATTTTTTTAAATAGGAAAATGACCAACGCTACATTTTTTTAAATAGGAAAATGACCAACGCTACATTTTTTTAAATAGGAAAATGACCAACGCTACATTTTTTTTTTATTAGCAAAATGACCAACGCTACATTTTTTTCTTATTAGCAAAATGACCAACGCTACATTTTTTTCTTATTAGCAAAATGACCAACGCTACATTTTATGTGCAGTTGGAGGCGATTGTGTTTAAAATATTTAGATTTTAACATTAACCAATACAAGTTGATATGCTGCTGAAAAAATCAGCCAACAACCATGAATAAAATCCATATAAATATCTTGGTCTGGTGAGATTATTTAAGAATATAACTCTAGATTTTAGGTTGATGTCTGGGTTTAGTAGCACATCCCGTGGTATTGGACAGAACTACACTTAGCACAGCCAATTCTATATACAATTTCCTTTTCTCCTGTAGTAAATTTACTAAAACTGATCCATACATGAAGGTATTTACTAAAACTGATCCATACATGAAGGTATTTACTAAAACTGATCCATACATGAAGGTATTTACTAAAACTGATCCATACATGAAGGTATTTACTAAAACTGATCCATACATGAAGGTATTTACTAAAACTGATCCATACATGAAGGTATTTACTAAAACTGATCCATACATGAAGGTATTTACTAAAACTGATCCATACATGAAGGTATTTACTAAAACTGATCCATACATGAAGGTATTTACTAAAACTGATCCATACATGAAGGTATTTACTAAAACTGATCCATACATGAAGGTATTTACTAAAACTGATCCATACATGAAGGTATTTACTAAAACTGATCCATACATGAAGGTATTTACTAAAACTGATCCATACATGAAGGTATTTACTAAAACTGATCCATACATGAAGGTATTTACTAAAACTGATCCATACATGAAGGTATTTACTAAAACTGATCCATACATGAAGGTATTTACTAAAACTGATCCATACATGAAGGTATTTACTAAAACTGATCCATACATGAAGGTATTTACTAAAACTGATCCATACATGAAGGTATTTGAAGTTTTAAGTATTTACCAATTTCACATTCTAAGTTTTTATGATAGATTCAGGGTCGGGGGCCATTACCATTTTAATTCCAGATCATAGTTTGTTTTAGAAAGGTTTATTTTGAGTCCAATTATTTATAAAATGTATGCCACACAATTAAGCATCTGAAGACATTGTGGTTTGGTCACGTCACAGCATACCAGCCATTGTGCAAGACGCTGTTAATAGTAGATGCAAGTGGAAACCACAACGCAAAAGCCAGACCGACAACATCAAAGACTGGACCGATATGACAATAATGGAACTCCTGAAAGCCACCGCCAACAGATTAGCCTGGAGGAGGTTGTCCGCTTCTTCTCTTCACTACCCTCCCCCATCGACAGTCGAAGCAGTAAAGGGACTGATGATGATAAATTTTTTATTCATTTTAATGATTATAGATAGTCACGCAGTCAATTCTGGTGCTAGATAAACACGATATATATTCTTTTCATTAATTTTGTTATATTCTGTTCAAAATCGAATTGGCATTTTGGTAACTGAATTTAATTCACCTCACAAACATATGTTCAAATTTTCAGTTGCCTATAAAATAACATCAGTCCAAATTTACCAAAATGAATGTAGTGCAGACTTATGTCAATACTCTTTTGTGAGCAGCAATATTTCGTGATGGCAGTGCAAGAGACATTTCAAGAGATAGTGAAGGTTAAATGTTAAGATAAGTTTTATTTTTTTCAAGGACATTCCTATATATATATATATATATATATATATATATAAAATACAGCTCTGTTCATATACTGAGCATTGTTTTAGTAACACCTGAATAATATCATACATATGTGCACCATCATATGTATATTTATTAATTTATGTCATTATATATATATATATATATATATAAACATAGTACACTTGGTATGTAATCCAGGTAAATTCCAAAAGAGACAATCTCAAGAGAACTCAATGTTAAATTCATTTAATTTAACAGTCATATAATTTATAAAAGATTTTTGATTATTACTATAGATAATACATATTTCACCACTTTGATATTATTATTGCAGCTCGTCAGACCCGTGATAATAAAATCAAATCGATGAAATATGTATTATCCACAGTAATAATCAAAAATCTTTTATAAAAAAGAATATATATATATATATATATATATATATATATATATATATATATTAGTCATCCACATACAAGCCTGTTTCGCTGTATCACAGCTCATCAGTGTGGCTAAACACATCCACTTGCTTCTGGCTGGGATTGAAACTCAACTAATTTGGTGTCAGTTGGACTCGCTACCTTCTAAGCCGTAGATGCATGGAATCAAAAAGGAAATTTTAATCTGTTGTATATAAGCAGTGTATACACACGCCCGTCACTGAAAGAACTCAATTCATTTCTGAAGAGTAATATATATATATATATATATATATATATATATATATATATATATGAGGTAGACAAAAGAATGGAAATACCTTGAAATTGCAAGCAAATTTATTTCAGTATGAGGTAGGACTGCCTTTGGCAGTAATTATAACTTGAATTCTGCATAGCATTGACTCATGCAAAATTTGAAATGCTTCCAGAGGAATTTTTATCCATGCTTCTGCTAAAACAGTCTACAATTCTTTCAATGATGATGGTGGAGGATGTCGACTCCTCACTTGTTTTTCTAAAATGAACCATAAATGTTCAATGATGTTGAGATATGGGGACAGTGGTGGTGGGGGTAGGGGGGGGGGGCTGATAAAATTTTCTACTTCATCAGAATGTTCCTCGTATCATTCAGCTACAACTTTAGTGGTATAAAAGGGTACATTATCATCCTGATGATGGCATTTCTCTCTGGAAATTGTTCCTGAATCATAGGATGAAGTTGAAACATTAAAATTCTTAAATAGTCCTGACTGTTGATTTTAATAAATAATACCTGTAAAAATAAGTAACAGTTTTATCAAAAAAGTGAAGTACTAATCAACAAACTTTAAATTAGGCAAGATTTTGACAGTTTAATCAAATTTTATAATTTATGGTATAGTAGACGTTTCCATTATTTTATCCATCCCCCACCCCTGCGTGCGAGTCTGTGTAGAAGAAAAACAAAAACAGGGCAGATCCTTGCTACTGGAATCTCGTTCTGTAAGTAAATAAATTACATTGAGGTTTCTGGCTGGATCAGTGTTAAGATTTAATATTAATAGGATCCTTTGGGATTTACCTTCAAAGATGACTTTTTCCGGATCTATGATATTATATATATATATATATATATATATATATATATAATTACTTAGTTTCTGGTCATAATAAAACTAAACCAGTGCATATTTGTATTAAAGTGTTCAATACAATTAGTGGAGAACTTTTGGATATTTTCCATTTGTAAACACGTTACTACGTGACCTAGGTTTCTACCATGACGGGTGTCTTCAGGTGATTTGCAATAACTGATTTTACTGTTTACCTTTTTTTTAAAGAACGCTCACATAACAGTGTTTCTTTTTGTTTTTATTTTTTTTTAATGCTCACATGGCTGGGAATTTTTGAACGTGCAATTTTTAAAATGACAAGAAATTCCCTGCCATGTGAGTGTTAAAAAAAAGCATTAAAGAGCGTTCTTAAAAAAAAAAAAAAAATGGTAAAATCAGTTGTTGAAATCACCTAAAGACATCACTCATGGTAGAAACCTAGGTCATATAATAACTCGTTTACAAATGGTATCTGTCTATCTATATCTGTCTATCTATATCTGTCTATCTATATCTGTCTATCTATATCTGTCTATCTATATCTGTCTATCTATATCTGTCTATCTATATCTGTCTATCTATATCTGTCTATCTATATCTGTCTATCTATATCTGTCTATCTATATCTGTCTATCTATATCTGTCTATCTATATCTGTCTATCTATATCTGTCTATCTATATCTGTCTATCTATATCTGTCTATCTATATCTGTCTATCTATATCTGTCTATCTATAAATGCAAACTCATCACAATACTCGTTTTGAAAATCCCTCCACGTATATACGTGGAAGGAAAATTGGTTGTAAAAAAAAAAAGAAAGAAAGAGCTAAGCACATGAACATGAGCCAACGTTCCCCGAAGATCCATTTAGGTGAAACCTTAGTAGGTTTGTTGGCTCACTAGGTTAATTTACTTACATATGTGCATGAAAGCTGTTATTTTTTTGTTGTTTTTTTCCCCCCTTTGTATCTTTTCAGCTCTAATAATAAACTAAATGTTAGCGGAAACTGAGGGTTGGGGAATTCATTTTTTAAATATCTGTTTGTTCAACCAAATTTCTTATTTGTCAACTATAGTAGAATGTTCTTTCTCTGGTCATCTTAAACGTAGCATGCACTAACAAAATAAGTACTTAAGTAGGAGTTTATAAACAAATGCTTCAGTGTAGTTTTTTTTTATTCATTTCTTTTTGTCAACAGTGGGGGGGGGTATTATTTTTCTCCATAGTTGTTTGCTTAAAGAAGTCTGTAGAATGGATCTGCCAAAACAGTGTTAAACAATATATATATAAAAATTTTCAGCTACCTTCTATGTGCTGTGTCCCTTCAGACCCTGAAGTTAGGATGTGCGTTGTGGTGCATTGGATATCGGCTTGGAACGAGACAATCGGGGAGCCAAGTTCGAATTCCAGCCGAATTCATTGCATTCACTTACATGCAAATACCCTTGGGAAAGGTATTAATCCATCTCTTCTTTCCAGTTATGGGTTAAATAACAGGACAGATTGGGTTCTATAGCCTTGGTTGGCAACCAGTCTACTGCAGAAAGCAATGGCAACCTACTGCGGGATAATCTTCTGCCCAGTCAGTCATGTCTTGAAAGAGACATGATCGCCCAAGCGTGTATCACGTATGGCAATTAACTGACTGACTGATCTAGATGGATGACTGCTTTTGGAATGCTAATGTTATGGGTGATGGCTCAGAGTTGTTAATCAGAGAAGTAACTCCTATCAGGTTCATTATATTTATGTACCCACAAATATCCAACTCTTCTCGCCCCAGCAGTGGGTTAATTTTTTTTTTTTAATAATCATGTTGCCTTAAGCAAGGCATTTTACTGCCGTTGTTGTGCAGAGGGTTACATAGGAGGAAAGTGATGAGAAAGAATAACATATTATGGGAGGTGTCAGGAAGTGGGTAAGAGAAGGATGTGAATACTATCTATCTCAGTCTGTTCATATCTATCTATCTATCTCAGTCTGTTCACTGTATCTATCTATCTATCTCAGTCTGTTCATATCTATCTATCTATCTCAGTCTGTTCCTTATCTATCTATCTATCTCAGTCTGTTCATATCTATCTATCTCAGTCTGTTCATATCTATCTATCTATCTCAGTCTGTTCATATCTATCTATCTATCTCAGTCTGTTCATATCTATCTATCTATCTCAGTCTGTTCATATCTATCTATCTATCTCAGTCTGTTCATATCTATCTATCTATCTCAGTCTGTTCATATCTATCTATCTATCTCAGTCTGTTCATATCTATCTATCTCAGTCTGTTCATATCTATCTATCTATCTCAGTCTGTTCATATCTATCTATCTATCTCAGTCTGTTCATATCTATCTATCTCAGTCTGTTCATATCTATCTATCTATCTCAGTCTGTTCATATCTATCTATCTATCTCAGTCTGTTCCTTATCTATCTATCTATCTCAGTCTGTTCATATCTATCTATCTATCTCAGTCTGTTCACTTATCTATCTATCTCAGTCTGTTCATATCTATCTATCTATCTCAGTCTGTTCCTTATCTATCTATCTATCTCAGTCTGTTCCTTATCTATCTATCTATCTCAGTCTGTTCATATCTATCTATCTATCTCCAGTCTGTTCCATATCTATCTATCTATCTCAGTCTGTTCATATCTATCTATCTATCTCAGTCTGTTCTATCTATCTATCTATCTCAGTCTGTTCATATCTATCTATCTATCTCAGTCTGTTCATATCTATCTATCTATCTCAGTCTGTTCATATCTATCTCAGTCTGTTCATATCTATCTCAGTCTGTTCATATCTATCTATCTATCTCAGTCTGTTCATATCTATCTATCTATCTCAGTCTGTTCATATCTATCTATCTATCTCAGTCTATTTACATCTATCTATCTATCTCAGTC
>JBBBDQ010001031.1:5602500-5660000 GCA_037127315.1 Ascarosepion bandense | reverse complement strand
AGTCTGTTCATATCTATCTATCTATCTATCTCAGTCTGTTCATATCTATCTATCTATCTATCTCAGTCTGTTCATATCTATCTATCTATCTATCTCAGTCTGTTCATATCTATCTATCTATCTCAGTCTGTTCATATCTATCTATCTATCTCAGTCTATTCCCTTATCTATCTATCTATCTATCTCAGTCTGTTCATATCTATCTATCTATCTATCTCAGTCTGTTCATATCTATCTATCTATCTATCTCAGTCATTCACTTATCTATCTATCTATCTATCTCTCAGTCTGTTCATCTATCTATCTATCTATCTCTCGATCTCTGTTCATATCTATCTATCTATCTATCTCTCAGTCTGTTCATATCTATCTATCTATCTATCTGTTCATATCTATCTATCTATCTATCTCTCAGTCTGTTCACTTATCTATCTATCTATCTATCTCTCAGTCTGTTCATATCTATCTATCTATCTATCTCTCAGTCTGTTCACTTATCTATCTATCTATCTATCTCTCAGTCTGTTCATATCTATCTATCTATCTATCTCTCAGTCTGTTCATATCTATCTATCTATCTATCTCTCAGTCTGTTCACTTATCTATCTATCTATCTATCTCTCAGTCTGTTCATATCTATCTATCTATCTATCTCTCAGTCTGTTCATATCTATCTATCTATCTATCTCTCAGTCTGTTCATATCTATCTATCTATCTATCTCTCATTCATTCACTTATCTATCTATCTATCTATCTCTCAGTCTGTTCATATCTATCTATCTATCTATCTCTCTGTCTGTTCATATCTCTATCTCTCTCTCTCTCTGTCTGTTCATATCTCTATCTCTCTCTCTCTCTCTCAGCCTGTTCATATCTCTATCTCTCTCTCAGCCTGTTCATATCTCTATCTCTCTCTCTCTCTCAGCCTGTTCATATCTCTATCTATCTATCTATCTATGATCATATCACCCCCAAGCAAGGTATTTTATTGCCACTGTTTTGCAGGGAATTACATAGGAGGAAAGTCATGAGAAAGAGTTACAGGTCATAGGGGGAGTCAGGAAGTGGGTAAGAGAAGGATAAGAATACTGATGAGTGTAGAATGGACAGAGAAAGGAGCATGAGAGAGAGAGAGGATGCAGGTTAGATAGGAGATGACTTTACATTTGAATTCTTGGAGATTGTTGCTGCTGGGGAAGCAAGTAAATGGAAGGCTCTTCCCATTGCCACTGAATATGTAAGACTAGTTTTACTATTTAACCCATACCTGAGGAAGAGAGATGAAAAAGAAAATGCAGGGGTGGAGTGCATAAGATCAAACCTTATCAAAATCAGATAATGATCAGTTTCATAGATTTTTGAAACTTATAAAAGTTGTGATGGTCAACGCAAACAAGGGGCCACCTGATGGCTGAGCTTAGCCCTTTCTGCCCCCTCTCCAGGATCACCACTGTACATGAGCCTAAGAAAGTGCAGGGAAGTTCTTGGGGGCTATGCAGGAAGGATCACTAGCTCTCAACTTAAAGAGGTCAAGATTTAATTAGCAAATGTCTGTTCAGTCAGAAGCACTAGAAGTATAGTGTTGAAATAGGCTTTCGATAAAACAAGAATTTTAATCCTAAATTAGAGATAAATCGCTATTATTGTTCAAAAGACCTGCAAGGAGTGTGAATATGTGAAACTTTACTTAATTAAAAAAAATTTAAATTCTTGTGAATACAAATGGATGATTATTTAAATATTAATTTAATAATTGAAATTACCTTGAAAAATGATATGTTAACAGCCGGAAATTCCTGTCCACAAAGAAATATTTCTCTATTATCTGTGAAGCTGGGATGGATTCTGTATTAAAATTGCAAAATGTTTTTATTTTAGACTTTTTTTATATTAATCAAAAAAGAAAAGATTGTACAATATGATGATTAAATCTGTTGCTTGTGATTGATTATAATTTCTTTACATCTCATTCTTACATTTGAAAATCAACATTGATCAACAGTGTCCGTTCTGCCTCTACGAGAATCAAACAATGAAATTGCTGTTAATTGAAGGTCTTGGATGGAAGGAGAGATAATTTTCGTAGCTTCTATCATATCGGAAAGATAGCAGATGAAAATGTTAGATTTCATTAAAAAGTTTTTTTTCTCTTTCCCCTCTCTTCTCTTTCCCCCTCCTCTTTCCCCTCTTCTCTTTCCCCTCTTCTCTTTCCCCTCCTCTCTTTCCCCTCCTCTCTTTCCCCTCTTCTCTTCCCCTCCTCTCTTCTCTTCTCTCTTCTCTTCTCTCTCTCTTCTCTCCCCTCCTCTCCCCTCCCCTCCTCTCCCTCTCCTCTCCCTCCTCTCTCCCTCCTCTCTCCCCTCCTCCTCTCCCCTCCCCTCTCTCTCCCCTCCTCCTCTCTCCCCTCTCTCCCCTCTTCTCTCTTCTCTCTCTACTCTTCCCCTTTCCCCTCTCCTCTTTCCCCTCCCTTCTTCCCCTCCCCTTCTTTCCCCTCCCCTCTTCCCCTCCCCTCTCTCCCCTTTCCCTCTCTTTCCCCTCTTTCCCCTTCCCCTTCCCCTTCCCGTTCCCCTTTCTTCTTTCCCCCCTTTCCTCACTTCTTTCCTTCTCTTCCCTTTCTTCTCTCTTCCTCTCCTTTCTCCTCTCTCTTCTCTTTCCCTCTCTCTCTCCTTTGTCTTTCTTAAATTAAAACCCTTATAAATAGATTTATTAATAAAAAGTTTGAATTTTTCATTTTTCGTGATTTTTTTCTTAATTTATTCAGATTCTCATTTGCATATTGTAAAACAGCTTTCTTGCCAAAGTGCACCTGTTCCTATTTCATTTGATTTTGAAGGAAACAAATGGTGAAATTGTTTTGAAAAAAAAAGAGATATTTTCCAATTTTAATCAATTGGCCATTAAACGTCCAATTCAGTTTGTCTCTTTCTGTGTTATTTTTTCTCAATAAGGCAGCAAGGACAAAGTGTAAATGACACAGGAGAAAACATGTTTGTTCGATAAAATCTAAACAGTTGCCTTTTGTACCAAACTACAAGTATGATTTGGAATTTTCATACTGATGGGAACTTCAAATTTTTTTTCATTAGCATTCAAATGAATGCAAGAGGGCATATTTTCAGATGAAGCATGATTCCTGGATTAAGATAATCCTGTCACAGAGCAAATTATTTGAAAAATACGTGCTGGACAAAATAATCGCTGTACTGCTTGGTAAATGAAGGAATTTTTTTCTCATTTCTTTCAAAGTAAGGCAATAAAATCACTAAGATGCACGGTCAGGATTCATAAGATGGCGATTAATGCAGCTTTTAATTTACCAAAAATCAATTGACAGGATATGTGTTGTGGTGCAGTGGATATCGGCTCAGAACAAGAAATCAGGGGGCCTAGTTTAAATTTTAATTAGCTCAATATGTTTGTCAGTCTCTCTCTCTCTCTCTCTCAATGTGCTCGCCTCTGTCTCTCTCACTCTCAATGTGTTTGTCTCTTAAATGCAATGTCAATTCCCATCTCTTATCAACTTGACTCCAGTTCTTTCTACATCATCCTGTATAGCTTGTTCTTTTCCTTTTCACTTTACCTCCATGACTGTCTTCACACCTGTGTTCCCATCCTTCTCTTGCTCCTTTCTCTGACACCCCCTGTAACTGGTTCATCTTTCTCTTCACTCTTCTCCTGCCTAAATTTTTACTTTCTTATGTAGCCCCCTGTCCATCAGTGGTGGTACTGCCTTGCTTGGGATGAATCGATTAAAAAACTCTGAAGTTCTAATATTGCTTTATTAAGTTGGTTTATTTAACAGCATATTCATACTTGTTCGGTTATAAAATGTTGAATATAAGTTTTCTTGGTCTAAAACCACAAATGGTTTAAAAGATGTTTAAACACATCCAGTTGATATTTATGCCTTCATTCATTAAGTTTGTGTGTTTTGTGCCATGGTGGCTACCACCAGCTCTATTTCTGTTGTAACTGTGAATAGGGCAATGGTTTGCTGGTTCCTTTTGTACTAGGGGTGTTGAACTTACCCCATTCTTCCTCGTAGAAGTTTCTCTACACACTGGCAAAGTCGTTGAACTGAGGCACAACTCATGTACCCAGAATGGTGATAGCCACTTAGTATAGGTGAGTTGTGGAAAGGTGTTCCCCTTCGTCGGTCAGGTTGGGAAACTAGTTTATTACCCTCACACAATTTAGACAGTAGGCCAATGTCGTTGACTGAACTGTGGCTGTCTCTGTGTCCATGCAACTTCTTGGGGCCATGTGTGAGTGATGGAGCATGAACCAGTACAGATCTGCATCTCAATTTATCAGAGTAAAGCAGAGTCAACCACTGCTAAGGAACAACCACTGACAATACACCCCATCCATCTCAGTTTGCAAGTATTCATCTGGAAGGTGGCTCTCTTTGGTGGTGATTAAGGTCTTACCCACCTCTACAGGGTGTGCAGTCAACATGTTCCTTGCTCCATCAACAGGGAAAAGATTTCAGGATAAAAATATATATATATATATATATATATATATATATATATATGTGTGTGTGTGCATGTATACCCACTTATATATTTATGCATGTTTGGTTGAAGATTGCCAAAAGTCACTTAAAAATTTTTTTTGTATGGTTTCATCTGTTTTATTCTAGTTTTCAGACATTTTTCAATGATATTTTGTTGTAGAGTGGCTGACATCCCTGCAGCACTCTCAATGATGGCCTGAAATGGTCTGTTTAAATAAAATATAGTAGCATTTTAGATGTGCATTGTGGTGCATTGGATATTGGCTCAGAACAAGAAATCAAGGAGCCGAGTCCGAAATCCAGCTGAATTCATTTACGCACAAATATCCTTGGGAAAGGTATTAATCTGTCTATTCCTTCCAGTTATGGGTTAAATAATAGGACAGATTGGGTTCGATAGCCTTGGTCGGCAACCAGTCTACCGCAGAAAGCAATGGCAACCTACTGCGGATAATCTTCTGCCCAGTCAGTCATGTCGCTTTCGAGACATGATCGCCCAAGTGTGTATCACATATGGCACATAACTGACCGACTGAATATAATAGTTGGAAACGTAATTAAAACTTCTACTGGACATAAAGTGGGGGATCGGTTTTCTATTGTTATGAAGTAATAAACTGGTCCCCCACTAATTATACTTAACATAATAATGTAATATAATCTATTTCTTCTCCCTCCAGCTATGAATTAAATGGAAGGACAAATTGGGTTCTATAGCCTTGGCTGGCAACTAATATACCGCAGAAAGCAATGGCAACCTACTGCGGATAATCTTCTACCCAGTCAGTCATGTCTCTTTCGAGACATGATCGCCCAAGCGTGTATCACGTATGGCACTTAACTGACTGACTGATTTGAGAGTCATTTGAGTAATATTTCGACTGATTATTTTGGCAACTATTGCAATCTAAACCCCCTCGTCTCTGTATTGTAAGTTCTGTCTTGCCTGTCATTGTAACTATTGTACTGTGTATATCCGTTTAGCACCAGATATTGTGCTGAATAATACCACAGCACACTTTCTTTCTCATGAGATGAAGTTGAAAAAATAGATAGAGAATGCTACTGGAAACTACGTTAACTTAAGGAATCAGCGCATATGCTAAGCCACAAAAATCTCCTAAGCTGACCAAGCATAGAAATGAATACAATATGGAAACCAGTAATACGGCATGCCAGAGAAAATAGTCAAAAAATTGCAATATGAGTTCTGGTAAAAAAAAATTCTAGAGAAAATCATTAATATCAAAAATTGCAATATGAGCTCTGGTAAAAAAAAATTCTAGAGAAAACCATTAATATCAAAAATTGCAATATGAGCTCTGGTAAAAAAAAATTCTAGAGAAAACCATTAATATCAAAAATTGCAATATGAGCTCTGGTAAAAAAAAAATTCTAGAGAAAACCATTAACATCAAAAATTGCAATATGAGCTCTGGTAAAAAAAAATTCTAGAGAAAACCATTAATATCAAAAATTGCAATATGAGCTCTGGTAAAAAAAAATTCTAGAGAAAACCATTAATATCAAAAATTGCAATATGAACTCTGGTAAAAAAAAATTCTAGATAAAACCATTAATATCAAAAATTGCAATATGAGCTCTGGTAAAAAAAAATTCTAGAGAAAACCATTAATATCAAAAATTGCAATATGAGCACTGGTAAAAAAGATTACTAAAACATTATGTTTATAAGTCCTAAGAAATTCAATCACTCTTATCCTCAAGTGGATATAGGCATTGGTTAGTTCCAATGATTTGTACCAAAAAGTTGTGAGTTCAATACCAGGCTACAGCAGTGGTGAACAAATAACTTAGAGTTAGGTGAAAGGGAGATAACCCATGTCTACCAGAAGCAGCTTTGCATAAGGAATGAGAATGATATTCCCCATTGATCATAATAAAGGGTTTGGTTTGAATTTCCTAGCACCTGAAGAAGGTCAGAGCGTACAACAGCCGAAACATCGTAAAAATGACAACGGAGATGATGATAATAGTCCAAATGGTTGTAAAGAGTGCACAGTTTCCCTTTGTATCGTATCCACCTCAAGATCTTGATATTTCTCATCTAGAAAATTTATAAGCTAAAGAACATTATTTTCTTCGTTTTTTTTTTCTTAAAAAAGAATAGCAAAAAACAAAAGAAAAATCCCAACGAGACAAAATAAGATATTAAGAGAATTAAATGGAACAACAAAAGAGAAATTATATTTTTATAGTAAACAGAACAAAGGATTTATTATAATTTTAGTGATTATAATCAGTTGCTAAAAAGGAAAAAAAAAAAAGCATAAAAGCTTACTTGGAAGAGAAAGACTATAGTCTGAAGTTGCTGGGGTTTGTCATATTAGAATTTTCTGCAACACGCTTAGACGTGTTGAAATTCTCATGGTATTAGTATTGTTAAAGTTATCGCTAACATTTTTGTCAAGATTTACAAAAATCCACGTTTCATTCAATTTCGCAAACCAATCGACGAAATTTGAACATGCCGATGCGTGCTGAAATCTTCACGGTATTTATTATTGTCGAAGTTATCGCTAACATTTCTGTCAAAATTTCCAACCCTATATTTCGATCAATTTCAGATACCAATCGATGAAATTTAAAATTATTTGAAACATTCTGACGTGTGTTGAAATCCTCACAGTATTTAGTATTGCTGAAATTATTGCTAATATTTTTATCAAGATTTCCAAACTCTACGTTTGGTCCAATTCCACAAATCAATCAATGAAATTTGAATTATTTGCAACATGCTGATGCATGTTGAAATCCTCGCAGTAGGATGTGCGTTATGGTACAGTGGATATCGGCTCGGAACGAGAAACCGGGGAGCCGAGTTCAAATTCCAACTGAATCCATTGTATTCACTTACGCAAATACCCTTGGGAAAGGTATTAATCCGTCTCTTCCTTGCAGTTATGGGTTAAATAACAGGACAGATTGGGTTCTATAGCCTTGGTCGGCAACCAGTCTACCACAGAAAGCAATGGCAACCTACTGCGGGATAATCTTCTTTCCAGTTAGTCATGTCTCTTTCGAGACATGATTGCCCAAGCGTTTATCACGTATGGCACTGAACTGACTGACTGAATATAATAGTTGGAATAATGATTAAGGCTTACATTGGTCATAAAGTGGGGGATCAGTTTATTACTTCATAACAATAGGAAACCGATCTCCCACTAATTACTAATCAATAATATAATAGATTTCTTTTCCCTTTACCTATGAGTCAAATAACAGGACAGATTGGGTTCTATAGCCTTGGTCGGCAACCAGTCTACCGCAGAAAGCAATGGCAACCTACTGCGGGATAATCTTCTGCCCAGTCAGTCATGTCTCTTTAGAGACATGATCGCCCAAGCGTGTATCACGTATGGCACCTAAACTGACTGAAGTTATCGCTAACATTTTTTGCTGAGATTTGCAAACTCTAAATTTTGTTCAGTTTTGCAAAACAATCAGTAAAAGTTGAATAACTTGATTTGTTTGAAAAAATACACATACAAAAACCCTACTTCATGATTTAAAAAATTTATTAACTTAATTTTACAGGACTTCATGATAAAAAATATTTTTTAAGAAAATTTCTTTCTCTCCTTTTAAGGGAAAAGAATAAATTTTTAAGATTTCTTACTCTAGAGCATGCAACAGACATTCATAAATATTTCTTTCTCAAGTCGAATTCCAACTTTTCGAAGCATTTATCCTTGTGATTTTTTAATAGTTCTTGCAAATGCATGGTGAACTGGAAACTAGATTCCTGTATATAAAATCTTTAAAAAAAAATGTCTAAAAAAACCATATTGCTTCTTTATTAAATAAGTATCTATTTTAATCATTAAATTGTTTTTACAACAGTGGAAAATTTTCTATCTAAATCTAAACTTATTTATAAATGGAACTGTCTGTGTGTGTGCCTGTTATCTATAGACTCCGAAATGGCTGAACAGATTTTCTTGAAAATTTAAACAGTTGTACTATAAGCCTCTGCAAGTGTTCTTAGCTAGGTTTTGTGTCGAGGTACCCCTGATAAATATCGATAATCCAAAAAATCAGGTTATAGAAGGAGTGGTCTGATTTTAATCAAATTTGATACACTCATAGACAAAGACATAAGAAACGATATTCAGAAGTTTCAAAGTTGCAGTTCTTACAAAAGGGCAGAAAATCGATTATTTTTATATATATATATATATACACGGTGATCCTTACTCATACACACAGTAAGAGGAACCTGCAGATATTGGAGGCCATGTACATCAAATCAAAACAACCAACACTCAATTAAATCAACTTTAAAACAGGAAATAATATATTACATTGCATTTGACTAGATGGTTTTGTTGTCATTTCGCGCTATCCCGCGGCGTGACGTCATAAAACCGCATCGCAAACTTAAGAACTGCGTTTATTATTTTTGGTAACTATTGCCGTTGCCAAGTGGAGTTTTGTCAACACAAAATAAAATCGTCAGTGATGGTGGATTTTATAATATTTCAGTTTAAACAACCTCTCTGAAGATGGCTCATGTGAGCCGAAAGCTTAGAAGAAAACCAATAAATAATTATCCAAATGTTGGAGAATTTTTTACTTTATTTTCAACTGAAATTAAAGCAAAAATACGTTTAGAACGGCTCATGATTAAACATAATAGACATTCATTGTCTCTTATATTTAATAGCATATGTTTAGAAAATTACTTGCTGACTCGATATACTAAATATATATATATATATATATATATATATATATATATATATATGAGCAATAATTCTGAATATATATATATATATATATATATATATATATATATATATATATATATAAAAGGCAAGATGTTTGTGTGTATGTCTGTTTATCTGTTTGTATGTCCTTTATACAAATCCACAATTTTTATCCAATTCTCACCAAATTTCACACAAATATTCTTTAGGCTGAGTCTGAGCTCCAGGACCATGAATTAGTTTTAAAGCCTTCATTACACCCGAGCAATGCTGGGCTATACTGCTAGTGTCAAATAAAACTTCATTTTTCCAAAAAATTAATGAGTTTATTATACTAAGCTTTGCACCTTAGCAAAATTAACTATATGTTGTACCCCTTAACTGTTTTCATGTCTCTCCAAAATTTTGTCCAGTTGGTCTATATATGGTTATTTTAGAATGTGTGATGGACAGACGGATGAACAGATAGTTTACATGTCAGGTCAGTGAAAGTTAAACAGTCAGCTTTGAGTCAGATTTCTTTAACAACTTACTTCGACAGCCGACTCACTTAATTTTGGTATCATCCAATGAATACCCAGATGAAAGACCTCCACTGGTACGATTAACTAACCACATCAAGGAATTTTTTGAAGACTTTCATCTAAATGACAAAAAACTTATAGATTTTTTTTGTAATTTTAACAGGTGGGGATAGTAAAGAAGCAGTTTTGAATTAAGATGACCATGAACTCCTTAAAACGATTGTTCATGTCAAGATCAGCTGGGGGGATACTAAAATCAAGCAGGTACAAAAATTTAAATATCTGGGAAGTGTTATAACAGAAGACAGAAAGTACAACGCAGAGATCCGATGGTGAATTGGCATGGCAAAGGGTGTGTTCCAGAAGTTGAGTAGAGTATTAAGAGACAGGAAAATTTCGCTAGAAACAAAGAAGAGAGTACTGGATTGCTATGTGATGTCAGTTCTTCAATATGGCAGTGAATGCTGAATAATATCATCAAAGATGAAGGAAAAACTTGAAGCACCTGAAATGTGGATCTACAGAAGCATAATGGAGATAAAGTGGGGGATCAATTCCATATTTCAATCAATATGTAAACTGACCCCTCACTTTGTGGTCACAGCCGTTTCTATACATATATATTTCTGAGATCCAAAAGCACAAGAATGCATTCCAGAAGCTGAGTAGAGTATTAAGAGACAGGAAAATTTCACTAGAAACAAAGAAGAGAATACTGGATTGCTATGTGATGTCGGTTCTTCAATATGGCAGTGAATGAAAAAAAGACTTGAAGCAACTGAAATGTGGTTCTACAGAAGGATGCTGTGAATATCATGGATCGAGCATGTGAGCAATGATGAGGTTTTTGGAAAGGATGTAAACGAAAAGGAAATTAGTACTGAGCATCAGGAAGAGACAGACAAAATTTTTGGGATGTGCAATGAGGAAGGAGGGCTTGGAGAACCTGATACTAACAGGCCAGATAGGAGGAAAAATAAACAGGGGAAAGCAGAAGATATCATATTTGAAGGGCCTGAACAGGTGGATGACAGAACGAGGGTTGTCTGGTGCAACAGAAGAAAATGTGCTAAGAGCCACCACGATAGGGAGACATAGACAGCCATGTTCGTTTATGTCCTGAAAGGACAGGGCACATAGAAGAAGAATTGATATTAAAACAGTGTAACGTTAGCTTTTGGTCGGTATTTTATTTTAAAGCTGGGTTGGGAAGGTAAGAAGGTACCTTCAGACATTCTGTAAAAAATAAAAACCTTCTGCCTTGTCAGGTGCCACACTTGATTTGTTAAAATATCACATTTTTCTCATAATGACAGCGTTGGTAGTTATTTGTGTTTTTAGGTAGATCTTGCATGTCAGTGATCAGGGAGGGAGGCGTTCTGTGATGGCAAAAAAAATCTTTCTCAAGGTTTCTTTGCTTACCTTGTGGAATGGTTAGGCTGAAGCATTGTTGAATAATAACTATAATCGTGAATCTATTTTGAGAATGACATACCTGTTTCTTTCTCCTCGTCTCTTTCTTTTCTCTCCTCTTTTCTATCTCCTCCTCTCTCCCCTTTTCTCTTTCTTCTCTCTCCCCTTTTCTCTTTCTTCTCTCTCCCCTTTTCTCTTTCTTCTCTCTCTTTCTTTTCTCTTTCTTTCTCTCTCTTTCTTTTCTCTTTCTTCTCTCTCTTTCTTTTCTCTTTCTTTCTTTTCTTTCTTTCTTCTCTCTCTTTCTTTTCTTTCTTTCTTCTCTCTCTTTCTTTCTTTCTTTCTTTCTTTCTTTCTTTCTTTCTTTCTTTCTTTTCTTTCTTTCTTTTCTTTCTCTTTCTTTCTTTCTTTCTTCTCTCTCTTTCTTTTCTTTCTTTCTTTTCTTTCTTTCTTTCTTTCTTTCTCTCTTTCTCTCTCTCTCTCTCTCTCTATTCTCTCTCCCCCTTTATTCTCTCTCCCCCTTTCTTCTCTCTCCCCCTTTCTTCTCTCTCCCCCTTTCTTCTCTCTCCCCCTTTCTTCTGAATCTATTTTGAGAATGACATACCTGTTTCTTTCTCCTCGCCTCTTTCTTTTCTCTCCTCTTTTCTATCTCCTCCTCTCTTTCTTCTCTCTTTCTTTTCTCTTTCTTCCTCTCCTCTTTTCTCTTTCTTCTCTCTCCTTTCTCTCTCTCCTCACTCTCCTTTCTCTCTCCTTTCTCTCTCCTTTCTCTCTCTCTCTCTCTCTCTCTTCTCTCCCTTCTCTCTCTCTTCAATCTCTCTTCAATCTCTCTCTCCTTTCTATTTCTTCTCTCTCTTCACCTCTCTCCCCTTGTCTCTTTCTCCTCTCCCCTTGTCAAGGAATTGAACTGCAATTCGAACTTGGTTCTTCGATTTGTCATTCCGAGTCGATATCCATTGCACCCCTGCACATCCTATTTCAAATTAAGAATCTAAAAATAAAGTAGCCTTTATAGAAATAGGGTTCAAATCAAATTATGTGTTCACTTAGCAGGCATCTGAAAAATATTTTTTATACGTAATCTAATAAAAATACACTTGTCTACTGTGAGAATTTCTTGGATTAGGGTTAATCTCATTGGAGATTGTCAACTTATCTAGATCAAATTGAAGTTTGTGGGACATTTGAAATATGGATGACTAAAAGTAACACAATATATTTGATTTATTTCTTCTTGGTAATGGTATATTCCATTGTTTAGGTAATAAGAGTAATAACTCAATGCCATTAAATGAACATACCACTGGGTAAATAAAACAGGAATCAAAAGACAAACGCAATAAAAATATGGATGTGCGTTGTGGTGCAATGGATATCGGCTTGGAACGAGAAATTGGGGAGCCGAGTTCGAATTCTAGTTGAATTCATTGCATTCACTTACGCGCAAATACCCTTGGGAAAGGTATTAATCCGTCTCTTCCTTCCAGTTATGGGTTAAATAACAAGACAGACTGGGTTCTATAGCCTTGGCTGGCAACCAGTCTACCGCAGAAAGCAATGGCAACCTACTGCAGGATAATCTTCTGCCCAGTCAGGCATGTCTCTTTCGAGACATGATCGCCCAAGCGTGTTTCACGTATGGCACTTAACTGGCTGTTATAGTGGAACATCCTGCCATCCCTTAGAATAGAATGCTCGAGCGGTATGAAGGAGGAAAAGGTCTTAGGCGAAGGCATTCACTATTCGATAGTCGATTTCGCTCCAACCTGTGGCTTGCCTATATGTGTATTATTGTTAATTATACCTTAGTACAATAAATCTGTATTTCTTATTCCTGGTGTGGAGTTCCATTCTTCAATTGATCATTTTATACTGTATTCCTTTTCGGGATATATCACATCAGAGGCTACGAAGCACTGAGTTAAAACGTCCTGCCATCCCCAAGAATAGAATGCTCTAATTTATAAAAGAGAGTAACGAGCAGTATGAAATGGAAAAAGTGTTAGGCAAAGGCATTCACTATTCGATAGTCGATTCCGCTCCAACCCGTGGCTTGCCTATATGGGTATTATTGTTAATTGTACCTTAGTACAATAAATATGTATTTCTTATTCCTGGTGTGGAGTTCCATTCTTCAACTGAAAAAGGTCTTAGGCGAAGGCATTCACTATTCGATAGTCGATTCCGCTCCAACCCGTGGCTTGTCTATATGTGTATTATTGTTAATTGTACCTTAGTACAAATAATATGTATTTCTTATTCCTGGCGTGGAGTTCCATTCTTCAACTGAAAAAGGTCTTAGGCTAAGGCATTCATTATTCGATAGTCGATTCCGCTCCAACCCGTCGCTTGTCTATATGTGTATTATTGTTAATTGTACCTTAGTACAAATAATATGTATTTCTTATTCCTGGCGTGGAGTTCCATTCTTCAACTGAAAAAGGTCTTAGGCGAAGGCATTCACTATCCGATAGTCGATTCCACTCCAACCCGTGGCTTGCCTATATGTGTATTATTGTTAATTGTACCTTAGTACAAGAAATCTGTATTTCTTATTCCTGGTGTGGAGTTCCATTCTTCAACTGAAAAAGGTCTTAGGCGAAGGCATTCACTATCCGATAGTCGATTCCGCTCCAACCCGTGGCTTGCCTATATGTGTATTATTGTTAATTGTACCTTAGTACAATAAATCTGTATTTCTTATTCCTGGCGTGGAGTTCCATTTTTCAACTGATCTTTTTATACTGTATTCCTTTTCGAGATATATCATATTCAAAAACCACTTTTAGGTTTTTATGGATAAAATTTGAATAAGCGTATCTAAATCTATATTAAGATTTGTCTGGGTTGAAGTGAGTCGATGGTCTGTAAAACCTGATCTCTTAAAGGAAAGTAATGTGTAAACAGCTATAATAAAAGATTGTGGAAGTGCACGTGGGCTTTTGTGGTTCAGTGGATATCAGCTCAGAACGAGAAATTGGTGAGCTGAGTTCAAATACACTTGTAACACCCCAAGGGACCGTCCGAACAATTTCTCCGGCGGCCGTTCTCCACGCTGTAATGTTGCCGGAAGTTTGTTGAAAATGTCGGAGCCTCAAGCTGGGGGTACAAGATTGAACTATAAGGAACGAACGTCCACAACCGACCAAAACAAGACGAACGGAAGTTCACTTCACTCAACTGACTCACTTAACTGACTCTCTCACTCTACTCTACTGATCTGACTCGGAAAAATTACCTGAATTTATTTAAAATTGATCCGGAAACCCAGAAATGCTTTAGACCAGCGGGTGATAACCATTGGCGACTGCAAGTCCGAAATTTCAGTTATCTTATTTTTTATTTTAATAAAGCTTCCGCCGGAAAATTCTTAATGTGTGGTTAAGATACAGTAAAAGACAGTCTTTGACCTGGTCATTCGAAAACCCACCTCCTGAACTTTATCTCTTTATCACATATTTACCGGAAGAGTGGTAGGATTTAAAACAGTAATCGGATACCCTTGTCTCTTCCACAATTTTCCTCATAAAAGAAAAAGCGTTTATTTATTTATTTTTTTTTTCCTCTTCTTTTTCACTTTTGTTAAATATGTTTTTAAACTATTTTCTATTCTTAACCATTTTCTATTTTAATCTATTATAATAAAATACTTATTTTACAAAGCACCTTAATATACGCCTAGTTATCGTGTCACACACTTGGGGAAAGTTATTAATCGATATACTCTCTCCAGCAATCAGTCAAATAGCAGGACAGATTGGGCTCTATAATCAGTCTACTACAGAAAGTAATGGCAACCTACTGCTGAAAATTTTTCTGCCCAGTGTTACAAGGATGCATTTATATATAAAATATAATATTAAAAAAGTCTACAAAGGTTAAGTTACCATAATGGATTCTATTGAGTCCCACTTCTTAGTACAAAAAAGTTTTAATTCATGAACTAGTTAAGTAGAGAAATTAGAAAGAGAACGTTTGGAAGATTATAGAATATTCCAGTATAATCTAGAGAATTCTAGATGATTCAAGAAATATGTAAATTAGGTGTTAGCCCCTATAAAAATAGGTTTTGGGAAGAGAGTAGTTGTGAAAAGGATTTGCTGACATTATCAACTCCGGCTTTCATTCAAGGATTTATATATCCAGCTGAAAGAATCTCTAAGAAAAGTTGCCGACCAACTAAAATTTGAAAGAGAACTTCATGGAACTAAATGGGTAAATAGATTTTTTTTTTTGACTCTTTTATTGACCAAACAAAAAATAATTCTTTATATATACATTTGAGAATTTCCAAAAAGTATAGCACTTAAACTACTTTGCTAGTTTAACTGGGTAAAGATACTTGACTCCTTACCTTCCCCTTCTCACCTTGTAACACTCACCAGTAGTAAACTCTGTTTCTGTTTTGAATGCAACAGAAGTTGTATATTTGTAAATATTTTATTTGATTTTTTTTTTTTTAATTATATCACCCCAAGCAAGGCGGTAATGCCACTGAAGCGCAGGGGGTGATGTAAGAATGAAAAGATTGGAAAAAAGAAAGCCAGAAACCACATCCTAAACAGGGAACAAGGGATGAGCCTCTTCACCTATTCAATAGACGTGGGTTGATGTGAACTGGGCGATAGTTTAGTCTATCTACTCCAATTGAAAAAAAAAAAAAAAAGAAAAGAGTGAAAAGATTGAAAACCAGAAACCACATCCTAAACAGGGAACAAGGGATGAGCCTCTTCACCTGTTCAATAGACGTGGGTGGAGTGTGAACCGGACGATAATTTAGTCTATCTACTTGAATTGAGAGAAGAAGAAAAAAAAAAAGGAGTGAAAAAGATTGGAAAAGAGAAAACCAGAAACCACATCCTAAACAGGGAACAAGGGATGAGCCTGTTCACCTGTTCAATAGACATGGGTGGAGTGTGAAACGGGTGATACTTTAGTCTATCTACTCCAATTGAAAAAAAAAAAAGGAAAAGAGTGAAAAGATTGGAAAAGAGAAGAGAAAGCCGGAAACCACATCCTAAACAGGGAACAAGGGATGAGCCTCTTCACCTGTTCAATAGACGTGGGTGGAGTGTGAACCGGGCGATAGATAGATTTATCTACTCCAATTAAAAAAAAAAAAAAGGAAAAGGAGTGAGAAGATTGGAAAAAAGAAAGCCAGAAACCACATCCTAAACGGGGAACAGGGGATGAGCCCCTTCACCTGTTCAATAAACGTGGGTGGAGTATGAAATTAAATATTTATCTGTGATTTAGCTCTGAGTTTTGGCCAATCATTATTTTTCTTTTAGTTAGAACTAAACATGTAACACCAGTCAGTCATGTCTGTTTCAAGACATGATTGCCCAAACATGTATCATGTATCGCACTTACTGAACTGACTGGTTGAAGTGCTCATGACCATTATAGAGGAATCAATGTGTAAAAAAAAAAAAAAAAAAAAAAAAATCCACTTAATTGAAAAGACTTGCTAAACTTTGAAGATGCAAAAGTGACCAGAATTCTCTGGGGGTGGGGGGAATAAGTATCTGCCAAATTTCTGAATTCTTTCTTGCCTATGTGACTCATACACGGGGTTCTTCAGGCTGTAGACTTAAAAGGTTTTCCTAAAGTCTGTTGGTGCCTTCTTACCGTTCTTTGATCATTGTCATTCAAAGAATGCTCACCAATCTTTGACAGGAAGTGTCAGGTAACGCACGATGTCAGTCATGTTCTCTCATGAAATGCCGTTGTCTCAAAGACTTTTTCCGATAAAAGTTCTGACTTCAAGTATTTGAGGAAAGTTTCAAACTGGTTAGAAATGATTTTCAAAGTCTTTTTATGTTTTACTAGCAGTATAGCCCGGCGTTGCTCGGGTGTAATGAAAGCTTTAAAACTAATCCAAGGTCCTGGAGCTCAGACTCTTTGGATGTTGGCACGAAAGACTAAAAAGCAATAGTTGTTTCCAGTTAAAGCAAAACTGTAGACTGAATGTAAGTGAAATTTAAATTTCCTGGTATTGATATCAAATAAGTTTTTTTTTCGTCATAAACTGAATTTTGAAGGCTAAATAAGTCCTCTGAATAAATGGTATCATGGCTGAGACTAAGAACTACAATTATACCTACTTAGAGCCAAACCCAAAGCAAAAACTAAAATAAAAGGGCTGAAAAAATACATACAGGCAGATAAACAGACACATACACAAACATCTTGCCTTTTATATATATATATATATATATATATAATTATTGGTTTTCTGTTTTCTGCACTATTGTAAGAACTGCAACCTTGAAACTTCTGAATATCATTTCTTATGTCTTTGTCTATGAGCATATCAAATTTGATTAAAATTGGACCACTCTTTCTATAACCCGTTTTTTTTTTCAATTATCGATTTTCGATATTTATTGGGGGTACCTCGACACAAAACCTAGCTAAGAACACTCGCAGACGCTTATAGTATAACTGTGTAAACTTTCAAGAAAACCCTAACCCTAGAACCTGCATTATTGATGGTCATTTGGCAAAAGTCTACTAGTGTGGGTGCACCTTGTGAGGATCACTCACTACTGGCATAATAGACAGTGATATAAGCTTTGAAAATGTGTTCCTTCCAGAAACTCTAACATTCAGTTCTCCTCCTTTTACTCTGTCTCACTTTCTCTCCCTCCTTTTTCTTCCCTCTTGTCTTTCTCTCTTCCTCTCTCCTCCCCAACTCTTGTCTTTCTCTCTTTCCCAACTCTTGTCTTTTTCTCTCTTTCCCAACTCTTGTCTTTTTCTCTCTTTCCCAACTCTTGTCTTTTTCTCTCTTTCCCAACTCTTGTCTTTTTCTCTCTTTCCCAACTCTTGTCTTTTTCTCTCTTTCCCAACTCTTGTCTTTTTCTCTCTTTCCCAACTCTTGTCTTTTTCTCTCTTTCCCAACTCTTGTCTTTTTCTCTCTTTCCCAACTCTTGTCTCTTTCTCTCTTTCCCAACTCTTGCCTCTTTCTCTCTTTCCCAACTCTTGCCTCTTTCTCTCTTTCCCAACTCTTGCCTCTTTCTCTCTTTCCCAACTCTTGCCTCTTTCTCTCTTTCCCAACTCTTGCCTCTTTCTCTCTTTCCCAACTCTTGCCTCTTTCTCTCTTTCCCAACTCTTGCCTCTTTCTCTCTTTCCCAACTCTTGCCTCTTTCTCTCTTTCCCAACTCTTGCCTCTTTCTCTCTTTCCCAACTCTTGCCTCTTTCTCTCTTTCCCAACTCTTGCCTCTTTCTCTCTTTCCCAACTCTTGCCTCTTTCTCTCTTTCCCAACTCTTGCCTCTTTCTCTCTTTCCCAACTCTTGCCTCTTTCTCTCTTTCCCAACTCTTGCCTCTTTCTCTCTTTCCCAACTCTTGCCTCTTTCTCTCTTTCCCAACTCTTGCCTCTTTCTCTCTTTCCCAACTCTTGCCTCTTTCTCTCTTTCCCAACTCTTGCCTCTTTCTCTCTTTCCCAACTCTTGCCTCTTTCTCTCTTTCCCAACTCTTGCCTCTTTCTCTCTTTCCCAACTCTTGCCTCTTTCTCTCTTTCCCAACTCTTGTCTTTCTTTCTTTATCTCTCTCTCAGTATTGTTATTTTCCTCACTCTTCATCTTCTTCTTTTTCTCTCACTCTCTCTCTCTCATCTATCTTCTTTCCCTGCAAAGAAGCCATGTATCAAAAGGACCATCTTTCTCTTGAAACCACTACTAATGCCTGCTCCGTGTGCCAAAGGTTATTTTTAAAATGCTTATAAATCCCAAACATCCTGCTCGATTCTTGCATTTTCATTTTTCTTGAGAATTGTCAACCAAAGCACAGTTAATTTCTAAGTTTATAAAAATATATGAACCGACTACAATGCAATATTTGTTACTTACTCATAAATTCCTTCATTAAGTGGTAACTTCAAATATAAATTAAATAAATACATTTTGGGGCATTACTTTTATTTGTTCTTGACGTATAAATTCATTTGAGTAGGTTAAGAGCATCTGGATTTACTTGGCGTTTGTTTATTTAAATTTTATTTTTCTCTCGTTCACTGATAAAAGGGGGTAAATAATAAATACTGCATTGCATTTGGTTCACATTTTTGTAATCTTAGTTACTCTTGTAAAAACAAAAATACAGCAATTTAATAAAATATTTAATGCTTCCCTCCAGTTATGGGTTAAATAACAGAATTTCACAGCTCCACAAGTGACAAAATTGAAAAAAATAACACCAACGAAGACCATTGGAAAGTGTTGGCTGAGGGGTTCCTCAGGTTCGCACAATGACATCAATATTGTTTAAGGCAGTTTGTTGTTTCTGTGGGTACAAATCTGTTATATAGAGGCTCATCCCTTGTTTACCGTTTAGGATGTGGTTTTCGGCTTTTCTCTTTTCCAATCTTTTGATTCTTTTTTTTATTTTATTTATTTTTTTTCAATTGGAGTAGATAGACTAAACTATCGCCCAGTTCACACTCCACCCACGTCTATTGAACAGGTGAAGAGGCTCATCCCTTGTTTCCTGTTTAGGATGTGGTTCCCGGCCAGGGAGAAGAGATGGATTAATATGCTTTCCAACAGAATGCAAAAACTAAATGTGTACATAAGTGAATGAAATGGATTCAACTGAAATTGAACTCGGCTTCTTGTTCCAAGCCGACACCCACTACACCACAATGCCCATTCCAGCACCTGTTTATATCTAGCTTGATTTGATGCTGTTACGAGGATGCATTTATATATAAAAAATATTAATAAAGTTCAAACTTCTACCGAGTCCTACTTGTTATTACAAAAAAGTTTTAATTCATGAAATAGGAAGTTTTGGAAGATTATAGAATATTCCAGTAAAATCTTGAGAATTCTAAAGGATTCTAGAAATATGCAAATTAGGTGTTAGCCCCTATAAAAATAGGTTTTGGGAAGAGAGTAGTTAGTTTTTAAAAGGATTTGCTGACATTATCAACTCTGGTCCAGTTCTGGATTTGTATATCCAGCTGAAAGAATCTCTAAGAAAAGTTGCCTACCAACTAAAACCTGGAAGAGAACCTCATGGAACTAAGTGGGTAAACAGAAATGTTTTGACTCTTTCATTGACCAAACTAATAATTATCCTTATATACACATTTGAGGAATTCCAAAAAGCATGGCACTTAAACTACTTCGCTAGCTTAACTGGGTAAAGATACTTCACACCTTACTTTCCCCTTTTCTCCTTGTAACACTCGCTAGTAGTAAACTCTGTGTTTCTTGTTTTAACGGTAACGAAAATTAAATATTTTATTTGGTGCTTTTTGTAACTTAAATATTTGTCTGTGATTTAACTCTGAGTTTTTTTTCCCAATATTTCACTTTTTTTCTTTTCTCTTTTTATTTGTTCTCAATTGGAGTAGATAAACTTAACTATCGCCCGGTTCACACTCCACCCACGTCTTTGAACAGGTGAAGAGGCTCATCCCTTGTTTCCTGTTTAGGATGTGGTTCCCGGCTTTTTCTTTTTTTTTTCTTTTTCCCAATTTTCTTTCCCTTTTTTTCTTTTCTCTTTTTTTGTTCTCAATTGGAGTAGATAGACTTAACTATCGCCCGGTTCACACTCCACCCACGTCTTTGAACAGGTGAAGAGGCTTATACCTTGTTTCCTGTTTAGGATGTGGTTCCCGGCTTTCTTTTTTTCCAATCATTCTACTCTTAAGTAGCCCCATGCGCATCAGTGGTGTCACCGCCTTGTTTGGGGTGATATGATTAAAAAAAAAAATCATTTTTTTTTCTTTTGTTAGAACTTAACACGTAACAATGCAGTAATCCACCATTATTATTCTTTCTTTCTTTATTTTTTTGCTAAAAGGGATGACTCCAATTATACCTTGGTCATGAAAAAAAAACAAAAACACCCTTTGTCCTGTAAAGCAATTTATCTTGTATGTTGGACTAGCAATCTAACTGCGTAAAAATTCCATTGCTACAATCATTGCATCTCCATGGATTGTTTGCCTTACACATTGGGTAACATAGCAAGTGACTTTACTTGTTAATGGCATCTAGACATCACACCCAATTCCTTATTATAGACACACGCAAACAATTTATGAGGTCACCATTTGTCGGCCATTTTAGATTTGCTTAGTGGGTTGTGTGTTTTTAAACAATTGATGATTATAAACCGTTTATTTATAAAAGAATAATATGTGTCTTTGAGATTCTTAAAAAGAATAGCACGCCAGGTGATGGGAAGTGGAAGCTATTCAAAGATTATGAATATATATTAAAGAAAAAAGATTTATCTACAAAAATATATGAAAAAATTTTCTATTGCCTCTGAAATAATAAATGAAAAAGAAAAGAAAAAATTAAAAAGCTTAATCCTCTTCTGGCCCTCCACCAAATATAACAAAATCAATAAAATATTTTAAGGCTGATCTCAAAAAATTTGTCCATATTTTTCGTCTTTTTTTAAAATTACTTTAAAGATACAAATTTATGTTATATTTTCTCTCTCTTGCTTCTCTCTCTCTCTCCCTCTTCTTCTCTCTCTCTCTCCCTCTTGCTTCTCTCTCTCTCTCCCTCTTGCTTCTCTCTCTCTCTCCCTCTTGCTTCTCTCTCTCTCTCCCTCTTGCTTCTCTCTCTCTCTCTCCCTCTTCTTCTCTCTCTCTCTCTTGCTTCTCTCCCCCTCTTGCTTCTCTCCCCCTCTTGCTTTTCTCTCCCCCTCTTGCTTTTCTCTCCCCCTCTTGCTTTTCTCTCCCCCTCTTGCTTTTCTCTCCCTCTTGCTTTTCTCTCCCTCTTGCTTTTCTCCCCCTCTTGCTTTTCTCTCTCCCCCTCTTGCTTTTCCCTCCCTTTCTCTCTCCCCCTCTTGCTTTTCCCTTCCTTTCTCTCTCCCCCTCTTGCTTCCCTCCCTTCCTCTCCCCCCTCTTGCTTCCCTCCCTTCCTCTCCCCCCTCTCTCTGTTTTGGCTCCCTCTATCTTCTCTTTCCCTATCACACATCAGTTCTTGAGTCATATATTGTGCCATTTGTGTGTCCTTGAATATTTCTACCAGAGATGCCATAACATTGTTTCCAATGCATATTGGTGTGACTTTATCATAGACACTGAAGTTCTAAAAATTTTCCTCATCTTCAACACGGAGATATGCCTATGAAATCCACAGCTGCATATTAGAAATGGAAGAGCAACTTCTAAAAACCTGGTGTTTAATAAACTCACTTCCAGTCAGCACAAAAGTACCCTCATCTCCTGTGGTATTAACTACAAGAATTCACTTAAAAAAAAACTAAGACAAAACAGGTTTGCTGAGAGGCTTCATTTATTGTCCAACAGAAGATTTGGCATCCTCTCGTGCATTTTCCCCTCATAAGACAAAGCCATGATGATGCACTGGCTATTATGGGATGACATTAGATATCAGTGAGTCAGTTGGGTGCCATATATGATACACGCTTGGACAATCATGTCTCAAAAAAGACATAACTGACTGGGCAGAAGATTATCACACAGTAGGTCGCCATTACATTCTATGCTAGACTGGTTGCCAGCCAAGGCTATAGAACACAATCTGTCCTGCCATTTAACTCAAAGCTGAAGGGAGAAGAGATAGATTATATTACATTATTGTATTAAGTATAATTAGTGGGGGATCAATTTATTACTTCACAACAGTAGAAAATCGATCCCCCACTTTATGCCCAGTAGAAGTTTTGTTTCCAACTATTGTATTCAGTCAGTCATACATGATACTTGCTTTGGGCAATCATGTCTCGAAAGAAACATGGGCAGAAGAGTACCCTGCAGTAGGTTGCCATTACTTTCTGCAGTAGACTGGTTGCCAACCAAAGCTATAGAACCCAATCTGTCCTGTTATTTAACCCATAACTGGAGGGAAGAGACAGATTAATATCTTTCCCAAGGGTATTTGCGCGTAAGTGAATGCAACGAATTTAACTGGAATTCGCAATCGGCTCTCCGATTTTTCCTTCCCAGTTGATATCCACTGCACCACAACACGCATCCTGGCGCTAGATATACTCAACAGTAATTCCATTTTGTTTTGCTGTCTGTTTGTAATGTCCAAAATAATTTTGGCCTAAAGCCTAATCTAATCTAATCTAAACTTATTTATAAATAGAACTTTGTGTGTGTCCGTTACCTATAGACTCCGAAATGGCTGAACCAATTTTCTTAAATTTACACAGTTGTACTATAAGCGTCTGCGAGTGTTCTTAGCTAGGTTTAGTGTCGAGGTACCCCCGATAAATATCGAAAATCAATAATCAAAAAAATCAGGAGTGGTTCGATTTTAATCAAATTTGATGCACTCATAGACAAAGACATAAGAAACGATGTTCAGAAGTTTCAACGTTGCTGTTCTTACAATAGTGCAGAAAATTGATTATATAAAGGCAAGATGTTTGTGTGTTTGTCTGTTTATCTGCCTGTATGTCTGTATTTTTTTTTTTTTTTTTTTTTTTTTTTTTTTTTCAGCCCTTTTATTTTAGTTTTTGCTTCGGGTTTGGCTCTAAGTAGGTATAATTGTAGTTCTTAGTTTCAGCCATGATACCATTTACTCAGAGAACTTATTTAGCCTTTAACATTCAGTTTACGACGAAAAAAAACTTATTCGATATTGATACCAGGAAATCAAAATTTGACTTACATCCATTCATTTTTCTTTCTGTCTACGGTTTTGCTTTAACTGGAAACAACTATTGCTTTTTAGTCTTTTGTGCCAATGTCTAAAGAGTTTGAGCTCCAGGATTACACCCGAGCAACGCCGGGGCTATACTGCTAGTGTATATATATATATATATATATATATATATATATATATATATATATTAGGTGCGATTGGTAAATTGTCGCATTTATTTTATTATTTCAAATATTCTTTAGGCTGAGTTTGAGCTACAGGACCATGGATTAGTTTTAAAGCTTTCATTACACCCGAGCAATGCCGGGCTATACTGCTAGTATGAAATAAAATCACAATGTTGTATGCTTTTTTTCTTGAATCGATTCTCAGAACAAAGAAGTAACCATAGAAATAAGTTAGAGATGTATTTACCTGACTTTTAATAAAATTTTTATACAACCAGAGACAAGGCTGATAATCCATACAAATAGACATGGATATAAAACAATGTTTGTGTACAAATCTCTTAAAGTTGATGTTTTGGTTTGGTTGTCTTTGTTAAACATATCAACATGTACGTGTGCACCTGGAGGTGATGTAATGGTTAACCAGCTTGTCTTGCTAGAATCAGTACAACAGTCTTGTGCCACATTTATGCTGTGCTTAGAAAATCACCATATCAACATGCACTTGTTATTTAATGTTAAAATTTAAATATGAAAAATCAAACTTCAATTAATTCCAGAGAATTACATCCTTTCATAATTAAATTAAAATTAAATACATGCATTTTCTTTTTCTTTTTAACTAAATAATCTTACAAAATCAAACAAATAGTTGCTGGTCATTCGGCTCAAAAAATGTGCTGCTGGTCATTCGGCTCGAAAAATGTGTTGCCGGTCATTCGGCTCGAAAAATGTGTTGCCGGTCATTCGGCTCGAAAAATGTGTTGCCGGTCATTCGGCTCGAAAAATGTGTTGTATTTAACCATAAATGTATGTATGGTCATACTCTTTACAGTGAGCAACTAATGCAATTGAATGTATTGTTTTGTAAAACATCCCCTTTATGTTCATTTAAGCTTTTACTTAAATCCCTTGAGGTTTTGCCTGTGTATTTTTTGAGGCATTTTCTCAGTTTTAGCTTTTTGCTTTTTATAATCATTCCCTCACCCCAAGCAAGACAGTACTGCCACTGGTGCAAAGGGGTTTACATAAGAGGAGAGCAAAAAAGAACAAAATACAGAGAGGCTTGGAGAAAGAATAAGAAAATATGGAAATCAAGGCGATAAAAGATGGTAATTGATGTTGCACTTCAACTCTCAGATATTGTAGCTATCAGGGGAAAAAAGTACACAAAAAGGCGTTTCATAGGTGGGAAGTGTGAGAAAGGAACAGCTAGAGTAAAAGTGGCAGTTGCATTTGATTGTAAAAGTGTGGGACCTAGTTGCCAATCTAGTAGCTCGAGTAAATTTGTATAGACTGGGCACTAGGGAGATATGCTTGTCAGAGCAGAAGCCATGAAAATATTTACAGAAAAGACGGCAAGAATTCACATTCCGTCATTGAGAAAGAGACTGAAGTGAATCTGCCAAATCAGGATCGATTACATTGCAGATCCTTCTTTGGATTTGTTTTGAAAACCCTCGGATGAATAGCAGGAGCACCTGACCAGATATGGCAATAGTGTTCAATACACAGACGAAGGGTAGATTTGTATGTGTGCAAGATGGATTCTTATGAGAAAACCTTCCTATCTGGCCACGGTGACCCACCCCTTCCTATCTGGCCACGGTGACCCACCCCTTCCTATCTGGCCACGGTGACCCACCCCTTCCTATCTGGCCACGGTGACCCACCCCTTCCTATCTGGCCACGGTGACCCACCCCTTCCTATCTGGCCACGGTGACCCACCCCTTCCTATCTGGCCACGGTGACCCACCCCTTCCTATCTGGCCACGGTGACCCACCCCTTCCTATCTGGCCACGGTGACCCACCCCTTCCTATCTGGCCACGGTGACCCACCCCTTCCTATCTGGCCACGGTGACCCACCCCTTCCTATCTGGCCACGGTGACCCACCCCTTCCTATCTGGCCACGGTGACCCACCCCTTCCTATCTGGCCACGGTGACCCACCCCTTCCTATCTGGCCACGGTGACCCACCCCTTCCTATCTGGCCACGGTGACCCACCCCTTCCTATCTGGCCACGGTGACCCACCCCTTCCTATCTGGCCACGGTGACCCACCCCTTCCTATCTGGCCACGGTGACCCACCCCTTCGTAACCGGCCACGGTGACCCACCCCTTCGTAACCGGCCACGGTGACCCACCCCTTCGTAACCGGCCACGGTGACCCACCCCTTCGTAACCGGCCACGGTGACCCACCCCTTCGTAGCTCAACACAGTTTATTGTCTACCCAGATAAAATTAAAAAATGAATGCCTTGGCACCTGGCAATTCTGCTTCTCTTCTTAGCTATTGATTCAATGTTGCCATTTCACTTGAGGTTCATTGAGAAAGTGAGGCTGAGGAGGTGCAGTGTATTACTTTTGGGAAATTAGTGTGATCGGTACTGATGGAAGGTAGGAAAGTTTATCTACTTAGGTTAAAGGAAAGCAGCTTCATAAATTCTTTTAGAAGTGGGTGTAAGACATTTTTTGTTTGGTTTAGATAAATTTTCTTCAGTTGTAGTTGCGTTAGTTGGTCAATAAAACACACACACACACACACACACAAAGTTCCATTTATGAATAAGTTTAGATTCGTATATTGTTATCCTCATGTATAAAATCTGACCTGGTGTTAGAAATTATTGCCTACCCAGACAAATTTAAAAAGTGGCATGTCTTGACACCAGGTCATTCTGCTTTTTTTCGTGACCCAAATCTTCACATTCATATTTCAACCTAATTCTCATTTATGATTGAACAATACTGACACACCTACAAGCATATTCTACAACTACTACTTCATTTTCTAAATAACCATGAATTCCTCTTATATTTTCTAAATAATTTTCACAACTTATTTTAAAACATCAACTGAAGAAGAACAGTATTGTTCAAAAACATGGAAATTTTTGTGTAGTCATATAATGCTTTTATAAACCATTGTAATAACAAAATTATATATATATATTTATTTGTAAAAATATACTCAGTTATGATTTGTGAATAAAGACAATGGTTAAATAAAAAGAAGATAAGAGGAAAACTATTTAACTCGCCTACGCATTTCATCCTGTGATAGACTTTATTAGGACAAGAAGACGAAATGAGCGTTATTCCAAATTACGTATTTATAAACATATAATTTATAGTTGCCAACACTGTTTATAGATACATAATTTGGAATAAAGCTCATTTTGTCTTTTTGCCTTGATAAAGTCCATCACAGGACAAAATTTGGAGGCGAGTTAAATACAGGTTTCCTGGTCTTCTTTTTATTTAACCTCATATATAAAGGTTCTACTGAGATTAGAAATCAGAGTGCTGACTATTACACCATTTTACATTAAATATGTAACTGATATGTGTATAGTATTGTCTGCAATTCCAAACGGATTCAGCTGCTAAAAATAAACAAGCACATTTATTTTATTAAACGACATTTTTTCAAATATTATTTACTTTACTTTTGTGTCAGAATTTATTTCAAATATGTTTTATTAGTAATAATTTTATATTCCTACAAATAATCAGTATCCCCCTATGCAAGGCAGTAAAGCCACTAAGACAAAGGATTACAGGCTGTAGAAGAATTAGAAACGGAAACATTATTAATGAGCGGAAATAGTAATCAGGAGGACATTTAATAGTAATTGACATTGCATTTAAATTTTTTCAGATTAAAGGTGGCTAGAAAGTAAGGAGCTGGAAGGGATTTCCACAAGCAAGAAGTGTGTCAAAAAAAACTGTTAGCATAGAATTTACGGTTACATTTAGACAGCTGAACTGTAAATATGAATTGTTAATGTGAAATAAATGAACCTAGTAAACAGAATTTGTCTTACACTATTTACATTATTCGGACTATTGTCCTCATCTTTGTTGCCATTTGTACAACGTTTATTAACAGATCATTCTATTTGTCTATATTTCTGAGATGAGGTAGTATTTACATTATTTGGACTATTGTCCTCATCTTTGTTGCCATTTCTACAATGTTTCATTGTACACTCCGGCCTTCTTCAGGTGCTAGAAATTTTGAATGAAGCCCTTTATTACAAGAATTTGTTTTTGATTAATGACAAATGGATATGATGGATGTGCGTTGTGGTGCAGTGGATATCGGCTTGGAACAAGAGATTGGGGAGCAGAGTTCAAATTTCAGTTGCATTCACTTACGCGCAAATACCCTTGGGAAAGGTATTAATCTTTCTATTCCCTCCAGTTATGGGTTAAATATCAGGTCAGATTGAGTTCTGTAGCCTTGGCTGGCAACCAGTCTACTGCAGAAAGTAATGGCAACCTACTGCAGGATAACCTTCTGTCCAGTCAGTCATGTCTCTTTCGAGACATGATTGCCCAAGCATGTATCACGTATGGCACTTAACTAAATGAGGTATGATGTGTCACAATGCAAAATGTCATTCTTGCTGTGGGTCATAGTAAAAAAATGTTTAAAAATTGCTTATTTCGATGATTGCCTATTTTGAGAACTCATTGCTTAAAACGGCCCTGTACGGTGACCCAAGAACTCTGCTATAAGCCTGAATCCAAAAGAAACTGAAAGTGATGCCATTTTCTTTAAACAGTATTTAAGTTGAACTAGTCATATCATGAGCAGTAGTTTGGTGGAAGTAAGAGGTAAAGGGACCTAACTGCTACTCCAAGCATCCAGAGAGAAGGCTGTCTTGCTTGAAAGTGAATAAATAGCCAAATTATTGAAAACTGGATTTATTTTCATTTCTAGCCTAAGAATTATTTTCCCCTTCTGTTCTCTCATGAACTTACAATTTACCTTTCCCTGTTTTCGTGCATGTGATGCAAACAGAAATAGAGGTAAAATATGAAGTGATTTCACCAGTCGGTAAAAGACTGAGAGTTTGGGTACATGTTCCCCTCCCTCTCTCTTCTACAAATATTTTCATGGCTTCTGCTCTGATGAACTTGGGTCACTGGTGCCCTCTCCACAAGAATTTACTCGGGCAACCAGACTGGCAACAAGGTCCCACCCTTTTACAGTTAAATCAACCAAATGTAGGCGACAATTTTACTCCATCACTTTCTTTTCACGCACATCCCGCGTGTGGAACTCCTTTCCATATACTTGCTTTCTTGATGGCTATAACAGGAATTTAAATGCAATGTCAGTTCCCATCTCTTATCTAGACTTAAGTCCTTCCTTCATCCTTTCTACATCACCCAGTGTATCTTGTTCTTTTCCTTTCTCACTCTACCTTCGCAACTGTCTTCATTCCTGTGTTCATATCCTTTTCTTGCCCTTTCTCTGACACCTCCAGTAACTGGTTCGGCTTTCTCTTCACTCTCCTCTTGCCTAAACTTTTACTCTCTTATATAGATGCCTGCACATCAGTGGCTTGGGATGAAATGATTAAAAAAAAAATATTATGGTGTACTTGTGCGTTGCGGTGCAGTGGATATCGGCTCAGAATGAGAAATCGGGGAGCCGAGTTCGAATTCCAGCTGAATCCATTGCATTCACTTACGCGCAAATACCCTTGGGAAAGGTATTAATCTCTCTCTTCCCTCCAGTTATGGGTTAAATAGCAGGACAGATTGGGTTCTATAGCCTTGGCTGGCAACCAGTCTACTGCAGAAAGCAATGGCAACCTACTGTGGGATAATCTTCTGCCTAGTCAGTCATGTCTCTTTCGAGACATGATCGTTCAAGCGTGTTTCATGTATGGCACTTAACTGACTGACTGCTAAACAAATTTGCAGATCAATAGTAGAGAGTTTAAGCTTAGGAGATCCATAAAAATGGCCTTGTGTCAAAACTAAGGTTTTGTTGTTTTTTTTTTATATATACAGTGTTGTGATTATCAACTCTTCAGTGTGTGTGTGTGTGTGTGTGTGAAAATCACTGACTGGATAATAAGGAAATTGTTAATCCCTGAATTAAATCCTGGATAGAGATTAGCATTTAACAGCTTGTGGATTATTGTGTCTGTGAATTTCTTCTCACGTGTCCCCTTCATTAAACTAAAAACCCACCCACCCGGTCAACGTGATTCTTGAATGTGGTGAGTTGGATTAGAGGCGGGGTTGATGTGGGTATAGAAGTGGCAACACTTGTCTCTTCCCAACCTCTGATCATTTTCTTTGACTTTTTTCACTGAGAGCTAAAAAAAATAAAAAATTATTAACAAAAAAACCAGAACAGGTATCTGCTCCAGAAAAATGCGCTTTCCCAACAACCCCCGGCACATATCTGAACATTTTAGATTTTCTGCTTCCATGACATCAAAATGGCTTTGTACTGAACCAACCTCAACATGGCTAGATTCCACTTAAATTATGCTTACTTTGAATTGCTTTCGAGCAATTGACTCCAATCAAGTCTAGAAGAGAGTTTAATTTTGTTCAATTTTATTCTATCGAAATTTAAAACATTTTTTTCGTGAAAAATTATTTGATATTATATAGTGTGGCCAAGTGGATAAAAGTATTTGTTAATCGATCCAAAGATGACTTGACCCAAATAGTCGTGAGTTCCATCCCTGGCCATAATACCGAACAAAAACTTGGAGAGTTGAGTTCAGTCAGCCAGTTAAGTGCCGTATTTGATACCTGCTTTGGGTGATCATGTCTTGAAAGAGACATGACTTGACTGTTCAGAAGATTATCCCGCAGTAGGTTGCCATTGCTTTCTGCGGTAGACTGGTTGCCAACCAAAGCTATAGAACCAAATTTGTTCTGCCATTTAGCTCATAGCTGAAGGGAGAAGAAATAGATTATATTACATTATTATATTAAGTATAATTAGTGGGGGATCAGTTTATTATTTCATAACAATAGAAAACCGATCTCCCACTTTATTTCCACCAGAAGTTTTACTTATGTTTCCAAGTATTATATTCAGTCAGTCAGTTAAGTGCCATACATGATAGATGCTTTGAGCGATCATGTCTTGAAAGAGACATGACTGACTAGGCAGAATATTATCTCGCAGTAGGTTGACATTGCTTTCTGCGGTAGACTGGTTCCCTCCAGTTATGGGTTAAATAACAGAACAGATTGGGTTGCTACTGAACCCAATCTGTCCTGTTATTTAACCCATAACTGGAGGGAACCAGTCTACCACAGAAAGCAATCTACTTTTTAGTCTTTTGTGCCAACGTCCAAAGAGTCTGAGCTCCAGAATCACGGATTAGTTTTAAAGCTTTCATTATACCCGAGCAACGCCGGGCTATACTGCTAATATATATATACACACACACACACACACTACCAGCCATAATTATTAGGCCACCCCAGTGTTTTCTAAAAAATGATGTATTTCATATTATTTTTTAGTATTTATTGCCAAGTGAATAATTGTAAATGTTAATATTGCCCAATAACATGTGCATCAAATGAATTTATAAATATTAAATAATTACCTTTATTGCAGTTTCATCAATGAAAGAATAAAGAAAATTTAGGGTGATTTGGATGAGTTCATCTTTGCTTCCTTGCCTTGTAAAATTATGCAAAGTAATAATAACAAAAGAACCATTCTATTTTCATTTAGAATTATCCACTTAAAAATATTATGAAATACATCATTTCTTTTAAAAAACTGGGGGCAGCCTAATAATTGTGTGTGTATATATATATATATATATATATAAGAAATTACAAATATGTTCAGTGAAATTTATAATCTCTCTCTCACTTATTTAAACATGGTTTAAAAATGAGTTTTCACTTAAAGCTTGCATTTAATTTCAAGGCATTCCTTTCAATGCCTTGTAGACACAACTTAACCTTTTTGAAAATCTTTTTAAATCTTATGTTAACTTTTTTTGTCATTTACTGGTAGCTTTTTATTAAGCTAAGCTATTTGGCCTTGTTTTGTTTTGTTTTGTTTTTTTAATCCCATCATGGCCAATTAATTTAATGTGGTTTTCCTAATGTGTTTTCCTTTTTAAAAAAACATTGTCTTTGTATTTCTTTTCTCTCATCAACCCCTCCCCTACCTTTGTTGTGCATTGTCACTTTTAATTGGATTTTAGTGACAACAATGTTTACAGGTACAAAACCTTTACCTCTCTCCCCTCTGCCTGGCTTTTTTTGTTCAGTCATTGTATTTATTGGGAAATGACCTAATATTAGTAAGTAACACCTTACCACAACAACTGTTGCACCAGTACCCCACCTCCATATTAAAAATCTTGTTTTTCACATTTTTACATAAACATAATCAAATGAAAAAAAATAATGTGTCCTACCATACCGGAAGTTGTACTTATTTATTGTTCAAGACCGCATTTCTCTTGGGTTATCAAACTTACTTTTTTGTTTCATCTCACTTTTTTTTCCCCCCACTAATCTTGAAACATTTACAGTGTCATCAAAAATTTATCCACACTTTAAGAGCAGATATAGTTTTTTTCTTTTAATTTCTTTTTTTTAATTTCTTTTTTTTAATTTCTTTTTTTTAATTTCTTTTTTTTAATTTCTTTTTTTTTAATTTCTTTTTTTTTAATTTCTTTTTTTTTAATTTCTTTTTTTTTTAATTTCTTTTTTTTTAATTTCTTTTTTTTTAATTTCTTTTTTTTTAATTTCTTTTTTTTTAATAAAAATAATAAACCTCATTTAAGGATGAACCTCTGAAATATATAATCTTATCCAAACTTATTCATAAATGGAACTTTGTGTGTGTGTCCATTACCTATAGACTCAGAAACGGCTTAACCAATTTTCTTGAAAGTTTACACAGTTATAGTATAAGTGTCTGAGAGTGTTCTTAGCTAGGTTTCATGTCACGGTACCCCCGATAAATATCTAATTGAAAAAATCAGGTTATAGAAAGAGTGGTCCAATTTTAATTTGATACAGTGATAAACAAAGACATAAGAAACAATATTCAGAAGTTTCAAGGTTGCAGTTCTTACAATAGTGCAGAAAACCGATTTTTTTTATATATATATATATAAAAGGCAAGATGTTTGTGTGTGTGTGTATGTATATCTGTTTATCTGCCTGTATGTCTGTATTTTTTTTCAACCCTTTTATTTTAGTTTTTGCTTCTGATTTGGCTCTAAGTAGGTATAATTGTAGTTCTTAGTCTCAGCCATGATGCCTTTTACTCAGAGGACTTATTTAGCCTTCAAAATTCAGTTTACGATGAAAAAAACTTGATACCAGGAAATCAAAATTTGATTTACATCCATTCATTTTTCTTTCAGTCTACAGTTTCGCTTTAACTGGAAACAACTAATGCTTTTTAGTCTTTCGTGCTAACGTCCAAAGAGTCTGAGCTCCAGGACCATGGGTTAGTTTTAAAGCTTTCATTACACCTGAGAAACGCCGGGCTATACTGCTAGTATCTAAATAAATAAACAGAAAGTTCTGTTTGTCCATCTGTGTGTCTCAAACTTCTCACTTTGGCCACACTTGCTCTATATAGAAATATACCATTTTGGAATTGGAATAATACCAGGATTAAAAATCAGGTGCTTCAACATCCTGCATTGGGATATGCATCTAAACGAGAAACCAGTTCTTAGTAGATAAATCTAAATCTGCTGCTCCGAAGGTTGGTTCCCTTTGTAGGGCCAGGGTGTTTTTCTCGTCTGAATCCATCTTGCAAATATACAAATCTACCATCCGCCTATGCATTAAATACTGCTGTCACATTTGGTGGAGTGTCCCGGCTATTTATCTCATGCTTGAAAGAATCCAACAAAAAATCTGCAAAGTTATTGATCCCAACTCCAGTCATTTTCTCACCAATATAATGTGGGTTGGTAGACCATAAAAAACAAATTTATCATCTTTATTTTTTTTTTTACTTACCTTTAAGGAAAAAAACAATAAAATTAAAAAATTTAAAGAAAAAAACTATAGGTCTCGTCTACGAATATTTTCACAGTTTATTGGAGTAGAGAGACTAAAGTATGGCTCGGTTCACACTCCACCCACGTGTATTGAACAGGTGAAGAGCCTCATCCCTTGTTCCCTGTTTAGGATATGGTTTCCGGTTTTCTCTTTTCCAATCTTTTCGCTCCTTTTACTTTTCTTTTTAATTGGAGCAGATAGATTAAACTATCGCCCGGTTTACACTCCACCCTCGTCTATTGAACAGGTGAAGAGGATCATCTCTTGTTCTCTGCTTAGGATGGGCTCTCCGGTTTTCTCTTTTCCAATCTTTTCACTCTTACGTAGCCCCCTGCACATCAGTGGCATTATGACCTTGCTTGGGGTGATATGATTAAAATAAAAAAAAAATGGTCCTTGGTATGACGGTAAACTGCATCTGGCAGCAAGGCCTCTGATTGGGAGGTTGTGAGGAGCATGGAACCACCTCTTAATTGCTGTTGTTCCCAGGTTCACCCTGACCCAGAGGGGTAACAGCTGTTAGGGTCTCAGCTATGAGCAAATAGTTAACTCCCAAACCGGGGTCAAAACATTATGAAAGTATGACAATAGACACTTTATAGAAATATATACATACAAATAGTGTTTTATAAAAAAAATATAAGTTTTGAAAGAAAATTATAACTAATACATTTGCCATAATACATAATTATTACCAGAAATACATTTTTGAATACAAAACTAGAAGACATCTTCAATTTCTAAAATGAAAAAAATAAAATAAAAATTTTTATTCAAAATCTGGCTAAATCAACTTTCTCACTACAACCGAACATTACAAAAATACCTTAAAACCCCACTTTTGGCATTAAATTACCCACAGAGGTTGATATGCCGTTAAACAAAACTCAAACTCTGCTCGGATAAGCTTAGCTCCCTGGTGCCCCCTCTACATAAATTTAGTTGAGCTACTAGGCTAGTGACTTGGTCCCACACTTTTACAGGGAAACCAATCAAATGTAACCACAACTTCTACTCTATCAGCTTCTTTGCTTGCACTTCCCACCTGGGGAATTCTTTTCTGTATACTTGCTTCCCTGACAACTACAATCTCCAAGAATTTAAATGCAAAGTCAACTGCCATCTCTTATCTTCTTGACAACTGTTATCTCTTATCTTCTTGACAACTGTCGTCTCTTGTCTTCTTGACAACTGTCGTCTCTTGTCTTCTTGACAACTGTCGTCTCTTGTCTTCTTGACAACTGTCGTCTCTTGTCTTCTTGACAACTGTCGTCTCTTGTCTTCTTGACAACCCTTGTATCATGTTCTTGGTCCTTACCACTCTACTCTCATGCAACTCTCTTCACACCTGTATTCTCCTTCTTTTCTTATTCATTCTCTGTCTCCCATGTAATTTGTTCCTTTTTCTCATCACTCACCTCTTATGTAACCCCCTGCACACCAGTGGCAGTTCTGCCTTGCTTGGGATTTAAAAGAAAAAAAAAAAGTAGGTAAACACACATATGCATACATATATACACTCACACACACACACACATATATATTGCCTTAAACAATACTGATGTCATTGTGTGAACCTGAGGAACCTTTCGGCCAACACTTTTCAAAGGTCTTCGTGGCGTTATTGTTAATGATAAAGCTGAACAAAGGAAAAAAACAAAAGTTTACTTACAAAAAGGGAAAGGTGAAGCTCATTTAAAAGTAAATTTTAATCAAAATGAATAAAATGTAAGGGGGGGGGGTGTAATTTCACAGCTCCACAAGTGACAAAATTGAAAAAAATAACACCAACAAAGACCAGTGGAAAGTGTTGGCTGAGGGGTTCCTCAGGTTCACACAATGACATCAATATTGTTTAAGGCAGTTTGTTGTTTCTGTGGGTACAAATCTGTTATATAGAGGCTCATTCCTTGTTTCCCGTTTAGGATGTGGTTTCCGGTTTTTCTCTTTTCCAATCTTTTCATTCTTACGTAGCCCCCTGCGCATCAGTGGCGTTTTTGCCTTGCTTGGGATGATATGATTAAAAAAAAAAAAAAAATGGCAAATTCTGCCTGTTTGTTCATTTGTGTGTTTCAAAACACCTCCAACGTAGACCACACTTGCTCTACAAAAAAGTATACCTTCTTGAAATCAAGATGATCCTGGAATTGAAAAAATGGTGCTTGAAAATCCATCATTGGGCTTTGCGCCTGGAAGGAACAGTAAAAAAATTCAAATTTTAAAATAATTGAAAAAAATTTGTGATTTTAAGTTCTTAATTTATATTGAACTTAAAGTAGCACAAAAACTTTGATTTTTTTTTTTTTTTTGTTGTTGTTGTTGTTGTTGTTGTAAATTTAGTTTAAAATATCTCCAAAATTTTGTGAATAGAGAAAATCCCTTTTATTTCTTCAGAATGTCAAGAAATCAGAGTTAAAGGTTTCGTGACATGAGGTTTTGAAGTCCCACAGTTTGTGATTTGCAAAACTCGAATTTCAGCTGAAGTTGAACTTTTGCAAATCAACAACTCTATACTTGGAATTTTTATATATATATATATATATATATATATATATATACACACACACACACACACTACCAGCCATAATTATTAGGCTACCTTAGATTTTAAAAAAAATTAAAGTATTTCATACAATTTTTAGTATTTATTGCCAAGTGGATAATTCTAAATGAAAATAGAATGGTTCTTTTGTTAATTATTACTTTGCAAAATTTTCTAAGGCAGCCAGGAAGCCTTTGCTTTGGCCAGCCAATAAGAAGAAGAGACTAGCATGGGGAAGAGAGCACAAAAACTGGACACCAGAACAATTCATTTGATGTACATGTTATTGTACAGTATTAAGAACCATTTTATTTTCATTTAGAATTATCCACTTGGCAATAAATACTAAAAATAGTATGAAATACATAATTTTTTCTTAAAAACTGGGGTGTTCTAATAATTATGGCCTGTAGTGTGTTTTATATATATAATGTGTGCATGTATATGTAATTTTTTTTAATTTATTAATCTGACAGATTTGTTACTTTAATGTCATTTTTTTGTGGAATCCCATATTTAAGAGATGCACTTTATTTTTAATTTTATCTACAGGCCAAATCCTCTGAAGTTGCTTGAATAAACATTAGTCTACAAGATACCTCAAATTCAGCTATACCTATAAATCTAAAGCCTTGACCCCTGCACCCATCAGCTGCCTGACTTTGTTGGCATGTGGTGTGTCCTGTCTAGATAACATCATAAATTACAAACAAATATTTGGACATTTTAACTTCAGACAAAATTAAAATGAAGCTAATTTTCTATGGAAAGCATATTTAACCCTTAAGAAAGCAACTTAAATTTAGGCAGATAAACTTTGTAAAAACAATTAAAAATAAAAAGTAAACAAAAACAATTAAAAAAAAATTAATGTTTTTCTTTTTCTTTTTTTTTTTTTTTAACCCATGCAAGGAAGTAAAGCCACATTGGCAGCTTTTGAGATTTAAAAAAAGAAATCACTAGACTGGCAGTCGATAGCGAGGGAAAATTTACTTGCCCCCAAATCATTTTACTCAACCGACTTTCTTAATAGTTGCCTTATGTAAACACAGTGTGAATCACTGACAGAAAACAAAAAAAATGAAATTTTAATTAAAATTTCGAATATGTCAGAAAGGATTTAAAGGATTTTGCCGGATCTCACTGTCTTTTGTTTAACCACACATTTCAACATAAATCAGGCGCTATGCATAAGACCAAAGAATTCAATAATGTCATTGTTTGTCATTTTAAGTAACTTGTGAATCTTCAATGGCATACTTTTGTATTGTAAAAGGAATCAGATTTCCTTTTTCTATATTTGAAGGGACAGTTTGATTGCAAGATTTTTTAATCGACCAGGGCGAGTAAAGCAATAAACGTTAATCGCCCAATTAAGTTTTTAATCAACTGGACTGAGTTGATCAGATGAGTGAAATCTCAAAGGCTGCTCATGGGGCTAGTGGGTGTGAAAGAATAAAAAAAAAATAAAAGACAAACATAATTAAGGAGAGAACAATAAAAGAACAGGAATTAAGAAGACAGTAGATAACGATTGACATTGCATTTCAATTTTTAAAGATCAAAGTTGTGGAAAGCAAGAAGCCAGTAGAAAGTTCCACAAGCGAGAGAAGAAGCTGTTAACAAAGGACTTATAATAATATGAGAAGAAAACATAATTAAGGAGAGAGAACATTAAAAGAACAAGAATTAAGAAGACAGAAGATAACGATTGACATGGCATTTAAATTTTTGTAGATCAAAGTTGACTGGAAAGTAAGAGGCCGGAAGAGAGTCCTACAAGTGAAAAGTGCAAGAGAAACTGTTAACATTGAACTTGCAGTTGCATTTATCCATTTCAACTGTAAAATGATGAAACCACCAATCTAGTACTACACTAAATTTATAATCAATTTCCATGAAAGTATTTTTTTTTTTTTTTTTAAAAAAAAAAAAAAACACAAGCAAGCTACATTACAGTTGTGAGAAAGTGACTAAAGCTGAAATGCCAGATCAGGACCTATTGCTAATCTTTTTTTTTTTTTTTTAATTTTATGTATATAGCAAGAGCTCTAGACCTTATGTGGCATCAATATTCAAAGAATGGATGAATGGTAATGCACCCCACCTCCAATAACACAATTTAAATTTTCATATTTTTTTAAAATTTTTGTAATTTTTTTTTAAAAAAAGTTTTTGTAATTTTTTTTAAAAAAGTTTTTTGTAATTTTTTTTTAAAAAAGTTTTTGTAATTTTTTTTTAAAAAAAGTTTTTGTAATTTTTTTTTAAAAAAGTTTTTGTAATTTTTTTTTAAAAAAAGTTTTTGTAATTTTTTTTTAAAAAAAAGTTTTTGTAATTTTTTTTTAAAAAAAAGTTTTTGTAATTTTTTTTTAAAAAAAAGTTTTTGTAATTTTTTTTTAAAAAAAGTTTTTGTAATTTTTTTTTAAAAAAAGTTTTTGTAATTTTTTTTTAAAAAAAGTTTTTGTAATTTTTTTTTAAAAAAGTTTTTGTAATTTTTTTTTAAAAAAAGTTTTTGTAATTTTTTTTTAAAAAAAGTTTTTGTAATTTTTTTTTTAAAAAAAGTTTTTGTAATTTTTTTTTAAAAAAAAGTTTTTGTAATTTTTTTAATTTTTATGTATTTTTTTCTTTGCAGTTGGAGCAAACAATCAGGACGATATATTCTGATGAGCCGGTAAGTTATTCTCACTCTAGTGGTTTATGTCATTGCCCCTCTCCAATCTTCGGTCACCAACTGTACTTTATAACATAAAAAAAAGTTTTTCTTAAATTCCTCACTTACCACAAGCAGGTCACTAAGTGAGAGGTTTTTTGATGGTTGGTTGTTTATTTTAACCAACAGCTCCTTCAAGCACCCTAGACATAGAATAGGTCTGTGTCTTCAAGCTTCCAGTATCTTTAATGTCACTTATGCACCTATTCTTATTTTTTTCATAACGAGCAGGCCCATAATGGCAAATTTTTATATCAATATGCTGTCTAAGATGACGGCAATATATATGCATGTACCTTCCATTGAGTATCATACCGCCCCAAGTAAAGCATTTTACTGCCACTGTTGTGCAGGGGGTTACATAGGAGGAAAGTTATGAGAAAGAGTGACAGGTTATAGGGGGTGTCAGGAAGTGGGCAAGAGAAGGATGACTGTGGCCATCAAGTGAGGGATCAATCTATATAATTATTGTAATGTAGAATTGATCCCCGACTTTATGTCCACAATATTTTTTTATAATCATATTGCCCCAAGCAAGGCATTTTACTGCCACTGTTGTGCAGGGGATTACATGGGAAAAAAGTTATGAGAAAGTGATAGGGCATGTCAGGAAGTGGGTAAGAGAAGGATGAGAGTGGAGTGGATGGAGAAAGGAGGAGGAGAGAGATGAGACGAGTTAGTAAGATAGAAGATGACTAGAATAATATGAATAGAGTAAGTAAAAATCAAGTAGAAAGAAAGTGTTTTTAATCTAACACGTTTCACTTTTAACAAGCTTCTTCTGAGATTCTTTATACAAATGGTTTAAAAATCTTTTTAAAAATCCAAGAGACCGTATGTTAATTGAGGTACAGTTTCATTGGTCAGATACGTGTCACATGTGATAAAGCAATGGATGGATATTAAATGTAGAAGTGTGTGTGCCAACAATAATAAAATCATTAGATGTTTATTATGAATGTAACTATATGTAAGCGAAGATAATTCATGTCAATTGTATTTAAACTATAAACAAATTAAGCATATGTATATATCAGTATATATGTATATATCAGTAATGTTAATGACAAAATACATTTTTGTTCAAAATTTGTAGCAAGTATTGTATACATGTGTCAAGCAATGAAACGATTTTTTTTTTATGAGAGAATCATGTATCTATATTAATTCGTCTAGTTTAAATAAGCTTGGTAAGCATTATTTTTGCTTACATATACTTACATTCATAATAAAGATCTAATGTTTTTATTACTCGTTGGTGCACACACTTAAACAGACAAGTTTTTCTTCTACATTTAATATTCATCCATTGCTTTATCACATGTGACACGTATCTGACCAATGAAACTATACCTCGATGAATTGTCACTTGGGTTTTTAAATCATTCATCTCCGAAGAAGCTTGTTAAAAGTGAAACGTTAGATTAAACACACTTTTTTCCTACTTGTTCTTGACTTATTCAATTCATACATATATATATTTATATATTTGTCATCCACATACATGCCTGTTTTGCAGTAACACAGCTCATCAGTGTGGATAGACATCTACTTGCTTCTGGCCAGGATCAAAACTTGACCGATTTGGTGTCAGTCGAAGTCTCTGCTCACTAAGCCAGAGGTGCATAGAATGAGAGAAGGGAAATTTTAGTGTGTTATATATAAACGATGTATACACACGCCAATCACCGAATATATATTATATAGATAACACTATTTACATCAAGCCCTCCACTTCGATCATTTTAAGATTAGTAAAATTAATATTAATAGGATCTGGTTTTGGGGATTTTACCTATATGCTTTTCCATTTTTGGATTTAAAATAAACCCACTACATATATTGGTTTTACTACAACCACACTCTCCCGTAGACTTATCTGTCATCTTTCTGATCAGAGTTCAATTAAACAACAATTCTTAAAAAACATAGTCATGTAGGTAATATCAAACAGATTGTAGTCAATAACACAATAATACTCACTCATACACACAGTAAAAAGAACCTTCAGATATTGGAGGTCATCTACATTAAATTCAAACAACCCACACTTAATAAAATCGCGTTTAAATCTGGTCATAACACATTACATTGCATTTAAATATATGGTTCTGGTAACATTTTGAGCTCTCACGCAGTGTGACGTCAGAGAACTGCATTACAAATTTAGGAACTGCGTTTGCTATTTTTGGTAACTGTTCTGTTATTGTTGCTTCGCAAAGTTTTATGTTAACACAAGATAAAATCATTACTGATGGTGGATGTTTTTATGTTAGCATCCTTGTAACCTCTCTGAAGATGGCTCATGTGAGTCAAAAGCTTAGAACCAACTTAATAAAAAATTATCTAAATGTTGGAGAATTTTTGTCTTTATTTTCACCTGAAATTAAAGCCAAAATATGATGTTTAGAACGGCTCATGATTAAACATAACAGACATTCATTGACTCTTATATTTAACAGTATATGTTTAGAAAAAAAAAAATATATATATATATCTATATATATATGCACAGTACTGTGCAAAAGTATTAGGACAAGAACTATTTTATCTTTTTATGAGACATCAAAATAAAGTTTAAAATCACCCCTGTCCTAACACTTTCGCACACTACCGGTAGTGTGCAAAACTATTAAGACAGGGGGGATTTTTCTAAAAACCTCACTGAAATTCAAATACAGGGTGAAAAGCCAAGTAAACTGCTAATAAATATTGATTATTTAAAACTAGGTGTAAAAGAATATGTATTAAAAAAATTTATATTTAATTTTTCCTATTTTCTATTTAACAAGTTATTTTGAAACTACTCATTATTCTATTATCCTTGGATATGACTGACTTTTTTCTTATTCCCCTCTCTCGAATTGATAAATCTAATGATACTTCGCAAGACACACTTTGGGAACAAATACAAGCTGCTTGGCAGGAGATACCATTAGATACATTGAAGAAGCTTGCGATGTCAATGCCTGACAGAATAAAGGCTGTGATCAAAGCAAAAGGCTATTATACTCAATATTAAATTTATTTTGTAACAAGTACTTTTTTCTTGTTGAAGCATTTGTTGAGTAAATCCAATTAAATTGTTTATTTTCTGTCAATATGCCTCATAAAAGATGAAATAGTTCTTGTCCTCATACTTTTGCACAGTACTGTATACATATACACACACACACGCACGCACTCTAGGTGCGATTGGTAAATTGTCGCAATTATTTTATTATTTCAAAGCAAAAAGCTATTATACTAAATATTAAATTTATTTTGTAACAAGTATTTTTTTCTTGTTAAAGCATTTGTTGAATAAATCAAATAAAATTATTTTGATTAAATTGTTTATTTTCTGTCAATATGCCTCATAAGAAATAAAATAGTTCTTGTCTTAATACTTTTGCATAGTACTGTGTATATATATATATATATATATATATTGGAAAAAGAAATATGGTTGTTCCAATGAGAGAAATTGGTATAGAATAAAAAGTGTGAGAATCCGTGAACGTTTTCTTTAAAGTGTATATTTATTGTTGTTGTTATTATACATGTTATGATACATTAAGTGTCCATTATGTTATTTGTGGCGCTACACGTGTTTTGAGTCTAATATTGACTCTCTTCAGGTGAATAAATTTGTGTCGAGTTCCTTTTGTTTCTGATGGCCAAGTTGTTGTTTTATAAATCAGTAAGTCGAAAAAATAGGAAAATAATTAAAACCAGTAAGATAAAATAAATCAAATTGTTTTTTATGGGTCATCTGTTTTTTGTTTTTTTTTGTTGTTGTTTGGGGTTATCTTTTGAATTTGGTATGTGTGTGTCTGTCTGTTTTTTGGTGTGTTTGTTTTTCATGTTATTTTGTTGAGTGAAGGCTTGTATTTTTTTTTTCATGAATCTTTCTTCCTGCATTATTAATATTTCGTAATCTGTGTTTTGATAAATAGATATAACTTTAAATTTGCCATCACTACATTCATGCAAATTTTGGGAAACACAATTTCCTGTTATGTGATAATCTTATATTGCTTTTATGAAGGAAAATTCTATTATTCAAGCATTGTGTCACTCCCACATATATCTTTGCGCATTTGTTGAATTTTGAGTGTGAACTACAATTTTTGAGTTTTTGAGTTGTCGATTTTATTTCGAATGTAGTTGCGTTTTTGAACTGTAAGTGTTTTCCTTCTATTTTTATGTTGCATACTCAACATCATTTTTTTGTTGCATTTTGTGACCCCTTGTGTTGTGTGTTATTGTTTGAATTTCGATGAGGTTAGGATGTCTTTTGAATTTTTGGGCTGGCGTTTGCTGTTATTTATTTTGATTTTTCTTTAAAATTTCTTTTATTTTTTCTTTATTGTTGAGTAATTCCATGTGGGTTTTGATCTTTGTGAATAATTCTGGATTGTTTTTGTTGTTAGTGGAAACGTATGCTAGAATATTTCTTTTTTTTTTCTCATGGTTTTTTCGTTGTTTTTTTGGATTCCAGAGGGATTCTAATGGTATTTTTTCTGCTAGTCAAAAACCCTTGTCTATTAGTAAGGTGAGGTGTGTATAACAAGCACTAAACTAAATTCTCTACAAAAAACCAATGTAGTGTACCAATTTACATGCCCATTCAGAGATTGCATCTCTGATACTAATCAAAAACCTAGTACATATATTGGTTTTACTACAACCACGCTCTCTTGTAGACTTACATGTCATCTTTCTGATCAGAGTACTATTAAACATTTCTCTGAAAAACATAAACATGTAGGTAATATCAGACAGATTTTAGTCAACAATACGGTGATCCTTACTCACACACACAGTAAGAGGAACCTGCAGATATTAGAGGCCATGTACATCAAATCGAAACAACCAACACTCAATAAAATCAACTTTAAAACAGGAAATAACATATTACATTGCATTTGACTACATGGTTTTGTTGTCATTTCGTGCTATCCTGTGGTGTGACGTCATAAAACTGCATCGCAAATTTAAGAACTGCGTTTATTATTTTTGGTAACTATTGTCGTTGCCAAGCGGAGTTTTATGTCAACACAAAATAAATTCGTCGGTGATGGTAGATGTTATAATATTTCAGTTTAAACAACCTCTCTGAAGATGGCTCATGTGAGCCGAAAGCTTAGAAGAAAACCAATAAATAATTATCCAAATGTTGGAGAATTTTTGTCTTTATTTTCAACTGAAATTAAAGCAAAAATACGACATTCAGAACGGCTCATGATTAAACATAATAGACATTCATTGTCTCTTATATTTAACAGCATATGTTTAGAAAATATATATATATAATGGCCTTTATATCATAGTATAGATATCTGTACAGTACCAGAACGTACTGAAGAGTCAACATATTAAAAGAACTGGAAAACTAGCTCTATATTCTGTAAATTATTTCAGAGTATACGTAATTATTGGGTGCCAGTATAGTACGTGGCCTACCTTTTTGATTCAAGTAAAGTATGTGGCCTACCCAGTTTAAATGTGTCCTACCTCAGTAAGAGATTTATAGATATAAATATTCAGCCATTTATTGAAACTAATTATTTTTTACATTTATTTAATTTTAATTTGTTACCAGCAGTTCCTGAACTACTTGTTACTAAACATACTAAAACATGATCTTTAAGTACCTATTACTAAACATACTAAAAAAAGCATTCTTTAATTGAAACAAGCAGTTATGTAACTATCTGTTACCGGACAGAATATTTCTTTATAATAGGCTTTGAGCATCTTGACATGGTGTAATGGTTAGCAAGTTTGTCTTGCTAGAACCTGTTACAACTGAGTAGTGAGTTTGTTTCTCACAGGGTGCCCTAATCTTTTTGCCTTGTGTCACATTTAAGCAATGTTTAGAAAACCAACTGTTATAATACTTCCTTATAACACACTTTTTAAGGTAGGCCGCATACTATGCCAGCTTCATTTTCTTTTTAATTCATTTTCACTTTATTTAAAAATAAATATTTTGATTCATGTTGAAGTAAAACAAAAAACATCACTGAAGTTTTTAGGCATACTATACTGACTTGTCCGATTCATTTTTAATAAGAGTTTATTACTGCCTGTGAGTTCAAGGGTCATTAAACAGGTAAGTCGTTGAGTGAAAAATGGCAGTATATTCTGTGCAGTAAAACTGCTGGAATATGTCAATTATTTCTTACACCAAGAATCATGTTTTTCTTTTGATATATATATATATATATATATATATATATATATATATATATATGTTTGCTCTGTAATATTTTATTACATGGAGCTCTCTTCCTGTATCATTTTTAATATTAAAATAAAATTTTTAATATTAATTAGGATCGGGTTTTTGGAATTTACCTTCCTGCTTTTTCCGCTTGGATTAAAGTATCTGAATAAAAAAAAAATATATATATATATATAATGTTGTAATTTTGTTATTACAATGGTTTATAAAAGCATAATATCACTGTAAAAAAATTTTCATGTTTCAGAACAATACAGTTTTTCTTCAGGGGATATGTTAAAATACATGCTGAAAATGATTAATTTTTAAAATATCAGATGAATTCATGGTTATTTAGAAAATTAGGGAGTGGTAGTTAAAGGAAATGCTTTAGGTGTGTCAATATTGTTCAATCAATTATGTTTTCTTCTTCTCATATTATTATAAGTCCTATGCTAACAGTTTCTTCTCTCGTTTGTAGAACTCTCTTCCGACTTCTTGCTTTCCAATCGACTTTGATCTTCAGAAATTTAAATGCAATGTCAATCGTTATCTTCTGTCTTCTTAATTAATGTTCTTTTATTGTTCTCTCTCCTTCATTATGTTTCTCTTTTTTTCTTTTTATTTTAATGTAACACCTTGACTTAGTGGCTTTGCTCCCTTGCATGGAGAGAAAGAATCGGGAAAAAAAAGTTAAATAGAACATCTGTTATAACTTAATTTGGTCTGTTCATAAGATGAGTATTCAGCTAGCTTTTAATAAATGATACTTAGACGTTTTATCGGATGTGTGTTGTGGTGCAGTGGATATCAGCTCAGAATGAGAAATTAGAGAGCCGCATCTGAATTCCAGTTGAATTCGTTGCATTCATTTACATGCAAATAACCTTGGGAAAGGTATGAATCCGCTGCTTCTCTCTCCAGCTAGGGATTAAATAGCGGGACAGATTGGGTTCTGTAGCCTTGGCTGGCAACCAGTCTACCGCAGAAAGAAATGGCACCTTTGCGGGATAATCTTCTGCTCAGTCAGTCATGTCTCTTTCAAGACATGATCATCCAAAGCATCTATCATGTATGGCACTTAAATGACTGATTGAATATAATAGTTGGAAACATAATTAAAGCATCTACTGGGCATGAAGTGGGGGATCAGTTTACGATTTTTATGAAGTAATAAACTCATCCCCCACTAATTATACTTAATATAATCTATCTCTACTCCCTCCAGCTAGGGTTTAAATAGCGGGACAGATTGGGTTCTATAGCCTTGGCTGGCAGCCGGTCTACCACAGAAAGTAATGGCAGCCTACTGCGGGATAATCTTCTGCCCAGTCAGTAATGTCTCTTGTAAGACATGATTGTCCAAATGTGTATCATGTATGATACTTAACTGAAATAGACTTTATGAATTTAAGTGCAGTACTAGATTGGCACTAAGGTCTCATTAATTCACAGTTCAATTGGCAAAATATAACTGTAAGTTCTATGGTAACAATTTCTTTTCTCATCTGTGGAACTCTCTTCTGCCTCTACGTTTTCTGGCCAACTTTGATCTTCAAAAATTGAGATGCCATGTCAAACATTACCTACTCGATTACTTAGAAGAGTAAACAAGTCGGGAAGATTTTCATTTGTTCTCACTCTCACAAATGTTTCTCTTTTATTTTATTCTTCAACACTCAGTAACCCCTTGTGTCTTAGTGGCTTTATTGCCTTACATGGGGTTAGATGGTCAAAGAAAAAAATTAATTTTGTAAATCTATGGTGACTCAAACTTTGAAGTATCAAACAAAAGGACTTCTAGTTAGTATCTCTATTGGAGTATCTAATTTCAATGTGTCTGTGCTGGCTCCCACATTGTGATAACAGAAGATCAAACAAGAAGGACGAAACGTGACACTCCGGATGCAAATTTACCATGGATGATCTAACAGTTATTATTATCGAAGTGTGGGATATCCAATAAAAAAAATGTAAATGAAATCAGCTAGATTTAAAAAAAAAAAAAAAAAAATTTAATTTCCCCCATCCCTCATTCGTGCGCAAGAGTAATTGTAAACAGAAAACTTGTCTGATGAAGCCTTAAAGGATATGAAATGTATCACACAAAAACTTTTTCCACTTTGTCATATTTCTTTTCCCTATTGTTCCTGATATATAAAAAAAATTAAATATTGTTTTTTATATATATATATATATATATAGGTAATGTGTATGCACACACACACGTGTGTGTGTGTATATATATATATATATATATATCTAAACTTATTTATAAATGGAACTTTGTGTGCATGTCTGTTACCTATAGACTTCAAAACGGCTGAACCGATTTTCTTGAAAACTTACACAGTTGTACTATAAGCCTCTGTGAGTGTTCTTAGCTAGGTTTTTGTGTCGAGGTACTCCCGATAAATATCCATAATCAAAAAAATCGGGTTATAGAAGGAGTGGACCAATTTTAATCAAATTTGATACCCTCATAGACAAAGACATAAGAAACGATATTCAGAAGTTTCAAGGTTGCAGTTCTTACAATAGTGCAGAAAATTGATGATATATATATATATAAAAAAAAGGCAAGATGTTTGTGTGCGTGTCTGTTTATCTGCCTGTATGTATTTTTTTCAGCCCTTTTATTTTAGTTGTTACTTTGCCTTTGGCTCGAAGTAGATATAATTGTAGTTCTTAGTCTCAGCCATGATACCATTTACTCAGAGGACTTATTTAGCCTTCAAAATTCAGTTTACGACGAAAAAACTTATTTGATATCGATAGCAGGAAATCAAAATTTGACTTACATCCATTCATTTGTCTTTCAGTCTACAGTTTCGCTTTAACTGGAAACATTAATTGCTTTTTAGTCTTTCGTGCCAACATCCAAAGTGTCTGAGCTCCAGGACCATTGATTAGTTTTAAAGCTTTCATTACACCCAAGCAACGCCGGGCTATACTGCTAGTATATATATATATATATATATATATATATATATATAAAACGCAATTTGTTATATGTATTATTTATGTATTACTAGCGGAACCCGTGGAATTTCCACAGAAGGATAATTATGATTTCTTAGAAAAATTTTACTTAGTCATACTACAAATGATAGTAACGTCTTCAAACATAAAGGTATTGGATACTAAAATAGCAATAACACAGAGTGTAATTTTATTAAAACATCTATAAAGTAATGTCCATAGAAGCTACTTTGCTGTAAACTTATATTAAGCAGCCTATGCACAGACCATAACCAAAATACTGGACTCTATTTTGTGAGAGATTTTAAAAGAGAAAATGTTCTTTTTTTGTTGCTGAAAAATCATGGCTCCTCTGTCCATTGTAAACAGAAAAGACCAACTGAGTAATAGCCAAGGATGTAGAGTTCAGAAATTTCGTTTTTAGGTCATGGGATACGACAACAAACCTACCTATTTTTACTATATTGTACAGTACACACACGCATATACACACAATTACTGCTACAACCACCAGCTTAAGCTGCTACTGCTATGGTAATGTTATAAGCTCTCTTCTACTCTCTCCCTCTGAGAGAAAGGCTGAGGAGAGTTGCATTTATAAAAAGATAGAGGGGAAGGAAAAGCTCGTATAGCGAGTAAGTGGCGTAATGGACGGAGGAACTAAGTAACTAAGTAAGGAAGGAACAAGCAGAATTATTACATGATTCTGTTTTCACAAAGGTGAGGGAAAGGCTGAGGAGAGTAACGTTTATAGATTATAAAAAGATAGAGAGGAAGGAAAAGCTCGTATAGCGAGTAAGTGTGTTATCTTTCTTCAGTGGCGTAATGGACGGAGGAACAAAGTAACTAACTTAGGAAGGAACAAGCAGAATTATTATATGATTCCATTTTCACAAAGGTGAGGGAAAGGTTGAGGAGAGTAACGTTTATAGATTATAAAGAGATAGAGGGGAAGGAAAAGCTCGTATAGCGAGTAAGTGGCGTAATGGACGGAGGAACAAAGTAACTAACTAAGGAAGGAACAAGCAGAATTATTATATGATTCCATTTTCACAAAGGTGAGGGAAAGGTTGAGGAGAGTAACGTTTATAGATTATAAAGAGATAGAGGGGAAGGAAAAGCTTGTATAGCGAGTAAGTGGCGTAATGGACGGAGGAACAAGTAATAACTAAGGAAGGAACAAACAGAATTATTATATGATTCCATTTTCACAAAGGTGAGGAAAGGTTGAGGAGAGTAACGTTTATAGATTATAAAGAGATGAGGGAAGGAAAAGCTCGTATAGCGAGTAAGTGGCGTAATGGACGGAGGAACAAAGTAACTAACTAAGGAAGGAACAAGCAGAATTATTATATGATTCCATTTTCACAAAGGTGAGGGAAAGGTTGAGGAGAGTAACGTTTATAGATTATAAAGAGATAGAGGGAAGGGAGAAGCTCGTATAGCGAGTAAGTGGCGTAATGGACGGAGGAACAAAGTAACTAACTAAGGAAGGAACAAGCAGAATTATTATATGATTCCGTTTTCACAAAGGTGAGGGAAAGGTTGAGAGTAACGTTTATAGATTATAAAGAGATAGAGGAAGGGAAAAGCTCGTATAGCGAGTAAGTGGCGTAATGGACGGAGGAACAAAGTAACTAGCTAAGGAAGGAACAAGCAGAATTATTATATGATTCCATTTTCACAAAGTGAGGAAAGGTTAGGGAGAGTAACGTTTATAGATTATAAAGAGATAGAGGGGAAGGAAAAGCTCGTATAGCGAGTAAGAATGGCGTAATGGACGGAGGAACAAAAGTAACTAACTAAGGAAGGAACAAGCAGAATTATTATATGATTCCGTTTTCACAAAGGTGAGGGGAAGGTTGAGGAGAGTAACGTTTATAGATTATAAAGAGATAGGGGAAGGAAAAGCTCGTATAGCCGAGTAAGTGGCGTAATGGACGGAGGAACAAAGTAACTAACTAAGGAAGGAACAAGCAGAATTATTATATGATTCCATTTCACAAAGGTGAGGAAGGTTGAGGAGAGTAACGTTTATAGATTATAAAGAGATAGAGGGGAAGGAAAGCTCGTATAGCGAGTAAGTGGCGTAATGGACGGAGGAACAAAGTAACTAACTAAGGAAGGAACAAGCAGAATTATTATATGATTCCATTTTCACAAAGGTGAGGGAAAGGTTGAGGAGAGTAACGTTTATAGATTATAAAGAGATAGAGGGGAAGGAAAAGCTCGTATAGCGAGTAAGTGGCGTAATGGACGGAGGAACAAAGTAACTAACTTAGGAAGGTAAACAGAATTATTATATGATTCCATTTTCTAAAGGTGAGGAAAGGTTGAGGAGAGTAACGTTTATAGATTATAAAGAGATAGAGGGGAAGGGAAAAGCTCGTATAGCGAGTAAGTGGCGTAATGGACGGAGGAACAAAGTAACTAACTAAGGAAGGAACAAGCAGAATTATTATATGATTCCATTTTCACGAAAGGTGAGGGAAAGGTTGAGGAGGTAACGTTTATAGATTATAAAGAGATAGAGGGGAAGGAAAAGCTCGTATAGCGAGTAGAAGGGCGTAATGGACGGAGGAACAAAGTAACTAACTAAGGAAGAGGTAAACAGAATTATTATATGATTCCATTTTCACAAAGGTGAGGAAAGGTTGAGGAGAGTAACGTTTATAGATTATAAAGAGATAGAGGGGAAGGAAAAGCTCGTATAGCGAGTAAAAAGTGAGCGTAATGGACGGAGGAACAAAGTAACTAACTAAGGAAGGAACAAGCAAATTATTATATGATTCCGTTTTCACAAAGGTGAGGAAGGTTGAAATTAACGTTTATAGATTATAAAGAGATAGAGGGAAGGAGAAAGCTCGTATAGCGAGTAAGTGGCGTAATGGACGGAGGAACAAAGTAACTAACTAAGGAAGGAACAAGCAGAATTATTATACTGATTCCGTTTTCACAAAGGGAATTGAGGGAAAGGTTGAGGAGAGTAACGTTTATAGATTATAAAGAGATAGAGGGGAAGGAAAAGCTCGTATAGCGAGTAAGTGAAACGTAATGGACGGAGGAACAAAGTAATAACTAAGGAAGGAACAAGCAGAATTATTATGATTCCATTTTCACAAAGGTGAGGGAAAGGTTGAGGAGAGTAACGTTTATAGATTATAAAGAGATAGAGGGGAAGGAAAGCTCGTATAGCGAGTAAGTGGCGTAATGGACGGAGGAACAAAGTAACTAACTAAGGAAGGAACAGAAACAGAATTATTATATGATTCCGTTTTCTAAAGGTGAGGGGAAGGTTGAGGAGAGTAACGTTTATAGTTATAAAGAGATAGAGGGAAGGAAAAGCTCGTATAGCGAGTAAGTGGCGTAATGGACGGAGGAACAAAGTAACTAACTAAGGAAGGAACAAGCAGAATTATTATATGATTCCATTTTCTAAAAGGTGAGGGAAAGGTTGAGGAGAGTAACGTTTATAGATTATAAAGAGATAGAGGAAGAGGAAAAGCTCGTATAGCGAGTAAGTGGCGTAATGGACGGAGGAACAAAGTAACTAACTAAGGAAGGAACAAGCAGAATTATTATATGGATTCCATTTTCACAAGGTGAGGGAAAGGTTGAGGAGAGTAACGTTTATAGATTATAAAGAGATAGAGGGGAAGGAAAAGCTCGTATAGCGAGTAAATTGAGCGTAATGGACGGAGGAACAAAGTAACTAACTTAGGAAGGAACAAGCAGAATTATTATATGATTCCATTTTCACAAAGGTAGAGGGAAAGGTTGAGGAGAGTAACGTTTATGATTATAAAGAGATAGAGGGAAGGAAAAGCTCGTATAGCGAGTAAGTGGCGTAATGGACGGAGGAACAAAGTAACTAACTAAGGAGAACAAACAGAATTATTATATGATTCCGTTTTCACAAAGGTGAGGGAAAGGTTGAGGAGAGTAACGTTTATAGATTATAAAGAGATAGAGGGAAAGGAAAAACTCGTATAGCGAGTAAATTGGCGTAATGGACGGAGGAACAAAGTAACTAACTAAGGAAGGAACAAACAGAATTATTATATGATTCCATTTTCACAAAGGTGAGGGAAAGGTTGAGGAGAGTAACGTTTATAGATTATAAAGAGATAGAGGGAAGGGAAAAGCTCGTATAACGAGTAAATGGCGTAATGGACGGAGGAACAAAGTAACTAACTAAGGAAGGAACAAGCAGAATTATTATATGATTCCGTTTTCACAAAGGTGAGGGAAAGGTTGAGGAGAGTAACGTTTATAGATTATAAAGAGATAGAGGGGAAGGAAAACTCGTATAGCGAGTAAGTGGCGTAATGAATGAGAGGAACAAAGTAACTAACTAAGGAAGGAACAAACAGAATTATTATATGATTCCATTTTCACAAAGGTGAGGGAAAGGTTTAGGAGAGTAACGTTTATAGATTATAAAGAGATAGAGGGAAGGAAAAGCTCGTATAAGCGAGTAAGTGAAGTAATGGACGGAGGAACAAAGTAACTAACTAAAAAGAGGAAGGAACAAGCAGAATTATTATATGATTCCATTTTCACAAAGGTGAGGGAAAGGTTGAGGAGAGTAACGTTTATAGATTATAAAGAGATAGAGGGGAAGGAAAAGCTCGTATGGCAGTAGAGTGGCGTAATGGACGGAGGAACAAAGTAACTAACTTAGGAAGGAACAAGCAGAATTATTATATGATTCCATTTTCACAAAGGTGAGGGAAAGGAGTTGAGGAGAGTAACGTTTATAGATTATAAAGAGATAGGGGAAGGAAAAGCTCGTATAGCGAGTAAGTGGCGTAATGGACGGAGGAACAAAGTAACTAACTAAGGAAGGAACAAGCAGAATTATTATATGATTCCATTTTCACAAAGGTGAGGGAAAGGTTGAGGAGAGTAACGTTTATAGATTATAAAGAGATAGAGGGGAAGGAAAAGCTCGTATAGCGAGTAAGTGGCGTAATGGACGGAGGAACAAAGTAACTAACTAAGGAAGGAACAAACAGAATTATTATATGATTCCATTTTCACAAAGGTGAGGGAAAGGTTGAGGAGGTAACGTTTATAGATTATAAAGAGACAGAGGGGAAGGAAAAGCTCGTATAGGCAGTAAGTGGCGTAATGGACGGAGGAACAAAGTAACTAACTAAGGAAGGAACAAGCAGAATTATTATATGATTCCATTTTCACAAAGGTGAGGGAAAGGTTGAGGAGAGTAACGTTTATAGATTATAAAGAGATAGAGGGGAAGGAAAAGCTCGTATAGCGAGTAAGTGAGCGTAATGGACGGAGGAACAAAGTAACTAACTAAGGAAGGAACAAACAGAATTATTATATGATTCCATTTTCACAAAGGTGAGGGAAAGGTTGAGGAGAGTAACGTTTATAGATTATGAAGAGATAGAGGGGAAGGAAAAGCTCGTATAGCGAGTAAGTGGCGTAATGGACGGAGGAACAAAGTAACTAACTAAGGAAGGAACAAGCAGAATTATTATATGATTCCATTTTCACAAAGGTGAGGGAAAGGTTGAGGAGAGTAACGTTTATAGATTATAAAGAGATAGAGGGGAAGGAAAAGCTCGTATAACGAGTAAATGGCGTAATGGACGGAGGAACAAAGTAACTAACTAAGGAAGGAACAAGCAGAATTATTATATGATTCCATTTTCACAAAGGTGAGGGAAAGGTTGAGGAGAGTAACGTTTATAGATTATAAAGAGATAGAGGGGAAGGAAAAGCTCGTATAGCGAGTAAGTGGCGTAATGGACGGAGGAACAAAGTAACTAACTAAGGAAGGAACAAGCAGAATTATTATATGATTCCATTTTCACAAAGGTGAGGGAAAGGTTGAGGAGAGTAACGTTTATAGATTATAAAGAGATAGAGGGGAAGGAAAAGCTCGTATAGCGAGTAAGTGGCGTAATGGACGGAGGAACAAAGTAACTAACTAAGGAAGGAACAAGCAGAATTATTATATGATTCCATTTTCACAAAGGTGAGGGAAAGGTTGAGGAGAGTAACGTTTATAGATTATAAAGAGATAGAGGGGAAGGAAAAGCTCGTATAGCGAGTAAGTGGCGTAATGGACGGAGGAACAAAGTAACTAACTAAGGAAGGAACAAGCAGAATTATTATATGATTCCGTTTTCACAAAGGTGAGGGAAAGGTTGAGGAGAGTAACGTTTATAGATTATAAAGAGATAGAGGGGAAGGAAAAGCTCGTATAGCGAGTAAGTGGCGTAATGGACGGAGGAACAAAGTAACTAACTAAGGAAGGAACAAGCAGAATTATTATATGATTCCGTTTTCACAAAGGTGAGGGAAAGGTTGAGGAGAGTAACGTTTATAGATTATAAAGAGATAGAGGGGAAGGAAAAGCTCGTATAGCGAGTAAGTGTGTTATCTTTCTTCAGTGGCGTAACGGACAGAGGAACTAAGTAACTAAGGAAGGAACAAGCAGAATTATTATATGATATATGCGCGGTACTTATTTGAAAGCACTCAATATCAGTGATATAGCTAACATATTCAGTTAGATAGGATGAGTTTGTGACCCTGGGTTTCATGCTTTTGTCTGGCAATTGCAAAAGCGTGAAACCCAAGGTCACTAACTCATACCTATCTAACTGAATATACACACACACTTATTTATATTTTCCTTTTTATTTGTGATAGAAATAATCAGTAAAAAATGTTATAAAGTTTAATGTACCTAGTTTTAAGTATAGTTATTGATACGAATATGATTTCAGGTATTACTTGAAATTAGTTGGTAAATGTTTTCTGTGAACAGCAAAATCGTATTACCCTTTGTAGTACTACTGATGGTGGACTTGTGGAAACTTAAATAAATTTTCAATAAAACCTAAAAAAAATATAGATTTGTTTCTTTCTAATCCTTTTTACAAATTATTTTTATCACAAATACAAATAAAGTTATAAATTTTTTAAAGTGCACATGAACTTCATAGACACCCTGTTTCTATATATATATATATATATATATATATATATATATATATGCGCCTTGCATTCGAACATGAGGTGGCTCTGATACTGTTCACTCTTAGTCTTCGTTTAATATAAGTTACTGAGTGTTAGAGAATAAGACTAAGAGTGAACAATATCAGGCATACATGTTTTTCACAGTGTCAAATGAAAATTAATATATATATAGATATATAAACATAGTGATGATCCATGTATATAGAAAGATTTTGTTTCTGATGAAAGGCCGAGGACAGTCTGAAATATCAAATATAATAATAGAAATAAATAAATACTGTCAAAAAACATTTTTAAACTTACAACTTTTTAGTAGCTTTTCCTCTTCATATATATATATATATATATATATATATATATATATATATATATAGTCATTCGCAGACAGATGTTTTGCTGTATCACAGCTCATCAGTGCGGTTAGATACCTGATTGTTTCTAGCCAAGATTGAAACCCAACTGAGTTGACATCAGTCAGCGATTCTATCTCTGAGCTATGGACGCTCAGTAGAGGAAGGTGGACTTGAGTGTTAGTTAAAATTAGAATATATATATATATATATATATATATATAGTGTGTGTGTGAAAAGTGTATGTATATAATTATAAATATCAATATATATATATATATATATATATATATATCTGCAATTTGTTATATATATTATATTGTTTACATATTATATATGCATGGTACTTATTTGAAAGCGCTCAATATTCAGTGATAGAGCTGACATATTCATATAGATAGGTGTGAGTTTGTAACCCTGGGTTTCACGCTCTTGCGATCGTAGATCTGCTGATAGTGCTACCAGGGTTTCAACCTTTCGATACCGTCGGGTGTTATGCAGATTATCCGATGCTTTTTTGAATGCATAACAAGAAGTTCAAAATAAGAGAAATAATATCGTACATGCTTTCATCTGGGTTTGTACGAGCCCAAAAAAATATTTTCCAAGGTGTTTTCATCTAGACATTACTTCGAACCTTTTATTTAGAAATCTTTCTCATTCGGGAAATGATATTAAAGCTAACCTTTCTTCTTGGTGCAATCTGCACACATGACGTCACCTCTGTTGCATAGTCTGGCCTTTCTTAATATACTCCAGATTCCGTAATGATCTTTACCATTTTTTTCTTTTCATTTCCACATGTAGTTGGCTAGTTTGGTATAATTTTTAAGCTTTTTTAGCTTGAATATTGACTTAGGATTGTACCATTATTTTTTTAAATATACAGTGGGTAAATGTACTTAAGTTGCAACTGTAAGGGACGTTATAACTTGATTAAATAATTATAAGCCCACTAACATTTATTTATACAAAAAACTCCTAAAAATGAGAAACCACAAGATATGAAAACAACAAAACATGTATTATTTATTATCTGGTTGTTATGAGGGTGTTGAGAGACAGTAATACTGATTTAAATTATGAGTTTGGGGTCAAGTGTGGATCGAATATGGATTGGAATCCAATAAAATAAGATAAAAAATAATTTTTTTTGTAGGTGTGTGTTGCGTTGTGGTGCATTGGATATCGCCTCGGAACGAGAAATCGGGGAGCCAAGTTCGAATTCCAGCTGAATTCATTGCATTCATTTACACGCAAATATCCTTGGGAAAGGTATTAATCCGCCTATTCCTTCCAGTTATGGGTTAAATAACAGGACAGATTGGGTTCTATAGCCTTGGTCGGCAACCAGTCTACTGCAGAAAGCAATGGCAACCTACTGCAGGATAATCTTCTGCCCAGTCAGTCATGTCTCCTTCGAGACATGATCACCCAAGCATGTATCATGTATGGCACAATTGACTGACTGAATTGTTGGAAACAAGTAAAACTTCTGGGCATAAAGTGAGGGATCGGTTTTCTATTGTTATGAAGTAATAAACTGATCCCCCACTAATTATACTTAATATAATAATGTAATATCATCTATCTCTTCTCTCTCCGGCAATGAGATAAATAGCAGGACAGATTGGGTTCTATAGCCTTGACTGGCAACCAGTCTACTGCAGAAAGCAATGGAAATCTACTGCGGGATGGTCTTCTGCCCGGTCAGTCGTGTCTCCTTCGAGACGTGGTCGCCCAAGCGTGTATCATGTATGGCACTTAACTGACTGACTGAATGTGTGTCCAGGTAATTTAGTTGAAAAGTACAGAAAGTGTGTCTCCGGTATTCTTACCTTCCATTTCTGTTGAGTATTATTATTAAGGTCTGAAAATGAAAATGAGATAAAATTTAATTTTTA